>JBBYHM010000007.1:280048-291572 GCA_038381775.1 Adansonia rubrostipa
CCCTTTTTTTGCCCCGTCTTTTACTAGCGTTGACAAATTACATTATGCTATGTTTATACTATGTTCTATTAGTTTTCCTATTTACTAGATTTTAATATTTTCATAAATATAAATAAAAAATAAATTAAAGTAATTAATAAATTTTTTTTGATAATTAAGGTAGTGAATAATTTTATTGTTTGAATATTTTTACAAAAAAAAAAATTAATTAAAAATTTTAAAATTTAATATAAAATAACATTATTATTTTTTATTTTATAAATTTTATTATAAATTAATTTCATTATTTACGAATTGAATCTAATGATATTAAACTTAATCACTACTTTCGTTAGCAGCATAGATGTATGGTATTCAATGTGGTATTTTTTTTTTTCTTCAGGGCGTGAATAAATACGTCAATGTCAGCGTGTCTGGGGCCTCCGCTCCCCGTATGTATTTAGTATTTTGGAAATTACTGTTCTGCTTGGGTCCGCCGTCGCTTTACCCAAAAATACCAAACCGCCTTGCGCCATCCTTTGCTGCCGCTGCTTCTGCTTCAAGTTTTGGTTTTTATGGCTCAATTACTTATCTTTGGTGCTATCCCTCCCTCGTGAAGGAAATTAGAGCCCTATCCTTGTTCTTCTCGATTTCTTATCTTGAAAAAGTCTCTTAAATCCAATTCAGACCGTAGCGAAAAGCCAAAGCCCTCCTTCCAACCTTTTTCCCCCTTTCTTTTAAAATTTTTACAAATAAATAGAATTCTTTCTTCTTTCCTCCACCACAAAACCCTACCTTTTTTTCAAAAAAAAAAAAAAAGAAAAGAACTTTTCCAAATAGTTATCCTAGTCTTCTTCTGACCTTTCTAATTTATTATACACCTCCCTTTCTTTTCCCTTTTTCAGCCTCAACTGCAATGTTTGTTTGATCCATTTTCGTTGGTTTGGTAACTCCATTGATTTTGTTTCTGGACTTTTTATTTGTTCATAATTAAAAACCATGGCAACAAGCAATGTTGAGGGTGTTAAAGCTGTAACAAAAGCAGAGACAACCCCAACAGATGAAAAGGCTTTGGGGTCGTCTATAGGAAACCTCAGCAACGGTAAGGACGTGTTTACAAGAGCCGATAAGATAGATTTCAAGAGCTGGGATTTACAGCTGGATAAGCACTTGAGCAAGGCTTGGTCTAGGGACAGGGATATTTCCACTGTGACCAAGAAGGAAGAGTGGGAAATTGATCTGGCTAAACTTGATATAAGGCATGTTATAGCCCATGGGACGTATGGCACCGTCTACCGTGGCGTTTATGATGGCCAACATGTTGCAGGTATCACATTTATATAATTATGTTGCCAAAATTCAGAATCCATCCTTTTTTTTTTTCTTGGTTCATCATCAACTGCTATTTTTGCGCAAGATGACAATTTTTTTCCCTATACAACTGTAATATATATACTGATATACAGATGTAATATTTATAGTTTTTGACTCGCTTTGATTGGTTCAATCGCAATTTCTATCTTTGTTCAAATGTGACTCCAGAACGTGAATTTTATCGGAGCAGCAGATAATATTGTAATAAGGAATTCATATATTTAAGTTCCATATTTAGAATAGGATCATATGTTTGAGAAATAATCCTTTGTGGAATAAGAGGTGCTTGAAACTTAAGGTGATTCACAGGATTTCTAATGAACAATAGCATCAATTCTACTAACTTGACCGTAAGTTAATATCACTGTGAGGTATAATTCTTTTTTTTTTTAATCATAAGAAATCTTCGAGTATTTTGTTCTCTGGATAAGTACGTTTTTGGGAACTTCACAATAAGCAAAGAACAAAGAAAAGCTTTGAGTCTTCGACAGAATAGGAAATTTTCTTTTTTGGATAATTGAACTTTTTATTTCAACATCCAAAAAAGCAAGATAAACTTGCTACATGGGAACTATGAATACAATCAGGTCAGGGCTGTATGCCCCATTAACCGCACACTTAAATGTTTACAGCAGTATTTGCAATTTTTCTACAACCATTAAACTTCATTCTAACCACTCTAGCAATTAGCTGAAATACATCATCAGGTGATATTGTGTTGTCTTGGTGCCTCCTTTGGTTTCATTCAGTTCAGATGTGGTAGACAGTTGCTGTCCATAGAAATCCCACCAGTATATGTTTGAAGGTTTTTACCTTTCGAGCTATTAATGATGTATGCTTACTAGAACTGTCTGAAGTAAGCTACATGATAACTTTCCCATTTTCTGTGTGCAAATGATAATGCAATTGCAGCGCTTTCTTTTCACTTTGGAATTAGAAAATTTTAATCTTGATTTCGATGAATATTTGCTTCTGCTATGAAACTTTCAGTAAAGGATAACTGCCTTATCTCATTGCGGTTTGCTTAGCATAAACGACTCATGCAGAGTTGCCTTGGGGCTCCGAAATCGCTTTGTCTTTGGAGTTCTTTATATGGCATTACTTAAATTTCTGAATAAGTTTTAGTCAATCTGAAATTGGGTTGTTTTGAATGCCAATATGTGTTTTCAAAGGTATCCGTAATCTCTAGTCTGTTGTCAAGTTTACTTTCAATGCTTGATTCTAACATGTGTCTAAGTGCAGTAATTACTAAGGTCAAGTGATGGTCTTTATATAACTTGTTGCCTCTATTTTGTCTCAATTTGATTGTAAAAATCTGTTTCGCTACAATGATAAAATTCTCAAACAAAAAAGTTCTTAATTTTGTAGTGAAGGTATTGGATTGGGGAGAGGATGGGATCGCCACAGCTGCTGAAGCTGCAGCTCTTCGTGCATCATTCCGGCAAGAGGTAGCTGTTTGGCATAAGCTTGACCACCCAAATGTTACAAAGGTAAAATCTATTTATGTTTTAGTTTGGTTAGGCATAGTGTTTTTTTTATCATTTTTCCTAAGCTTCTTCTAATGTTATTATCGTTGTTATGTTTGCAATATTCTTTAAATATTTTGAATTTCAATGTTTAAATCATGAATAAGTGTCAATTTTCAGTTCATTGGAGCTTCAATGGGAACTTCCAACCTTAAGATCCCGTCCAATGATTCATCAAGTGAGAATAAGAATTCTCTTCCTTCTAGAGCATGTTGTGTTGTTGTTGAGTACCTTCCAGGTGGGACATTAAAGAATTTTTTAATCAGAAACAGCAGGAAGAAACTTGCCTTTAAGACTGTGATTCAAATTGCTTTGGACCTTTCTAGAGGGTGAGTAATATTTTTAGGCGTATTAGGATTTCCAAAATTTACATTTTGGAAAAGTGATGGACATTTTTTTTGTCTGTTCAACTACTACAGTTTGAGCTATCTTCACTCCAAAAAGATTGTACATCGTGATGTCAAGACAGAAAATATGTTGCTAGATGCTTGTAGAACTTTGAAAATTGCTGATTTCGGTGTTGCTCGAATTGAAGCTCAAAATCCAAGAGACATGACCGGGGAAACGGGCACTCTTGGTTACATGGCTCCTGAGGTATCCACTCCTTGGACATCCATTGACTGTATAATATATTATTGTAACACTGCAACCTTTTCTGCTCAACTGCAACAACAATTAGATCACCTAAATGCTTGAAGCTCCCTTTTTTTTTTTTTCTGGCTATCTATTCCCCTCTCTGTAAAGAACGAGAATCTAAATCAATGGTTTGTGTAGGTCCTTGATGGAAAGCCTTACAATAGGAAATGCGATGTCTACAGCTTTGGTATATGCTTATGGGAAATATACTGCTGTGACATGCCTTATGCTGATCTTAGTTTTGCTGAAGTTTCATCGGCAGTAGTACGGCAGGTATAAGTTAAAAAATTCAAATCTTACATTGTCAACTAATCTAACTTGAAGCATCAATCTTTTGGCATGGCCTCCACCTTAGTAATATTTTATAATATTTCCAAATTCTATATATCTTTTAACTCATGCATACCTCAGTGGTCAACTGATTAGCTTAAATAGTTCAGTTCTTGTTTTTGAATATCGTTAAATATCCAAATTAGAATCAATTGGCAATAAATAGAGAGATCCAACTTGAATATAAGCACACAAGAAACTCAATAGCTATGGGATGACACCACTTGGACACTTTCTTTATGTGTACCTCAACGAGGGCCTACATATGGACAACCTCACCAGAGGTGGTTAACCTCCAATGGAGTTAGATAGGAAGAACATAGCACACTTGGGCTCCAATAACGTGATAAGGATCCTACATAAAACTGATTGGCAATAGGTGGAGAGATTCAACTTGAATATAAAACCACAGGAAACTCGGTATTTAATGTGAGATAATACCACTTTTCAGTTTATACCTTGAAGCCTTTCAATTAGCTTTTGCATCCTTTGCATCATAATTATCCTAGCTGCACCTGCATTATAAATAAATGGAAAAATCACATTCATTATCTTGTACAAAATGAGGCTTCAATGTGCATCTGTGACCAACCATTGGATGCTTGCACTTAAACCTGTCTCTTGCCACTGATACTTTTGGTTGTACTGTCTGATGGTATATAATCATGTCGGTGATTGTTGGTTGCAGAATTTACGACCAGAAATTCCTAGATGTTGCCCAGGTTCATTGGCAAGCATCATGCGAAAGTGTTGGGATCCGCACCCTGAAAGACGTCCCGATATGGATGAGGTGGTGAGATTGCTAGAAGCAGTAGATACAAGCAAGGGAGGTGGTATGATACCTGATGGCCAATCTCCTGGCTGTTTCTGTATCACCCGCCGTGGCCCATGATAAAATTTTTAGCTTATTTATTCTATTTTATCGTACATATATTTTAGTTGACAGAGAACATGAAACAGTTCATTGTTTGGCTTCTAGCTGGTCTTCCAATAACCAGGTCATTGATTGCGATATTGGAGATGAATATAACCGTATTAAAGACCATGTAGAACCTCTGGTTCAATTCTTCAATTCAATGCATCGTTTATCAGGTTGTAGTATGTAAACGTCAATGTTTCGTATATAATTCTTTTAGTGGCATGAATGGCAAAATTATGGGGCTCCAATAAAATTGAAGCCGTAAATATAATTGCGTTTTTTCCAATAGCTTTGTCCAGTGACTGAAATCATCTTAATAATGTGGCCCGCCTAGATCTTACAGGGTCATTGAGAAGTTTATGCGCAAAGCTAAGAAGACAGAACATTGGGATGGATAGCTAAATGTTTCATTAAATCCTTTTAGGGGAACAGAAACCTCTTTTTTTTTTTTTAAAAAAAAAAAAAAACACTGCTAAATTGTTTGTCGTAATCATTGGAGGACTAGAAACAAGCGCCTCAAATAATACCTTTTAGGTCAGTATAAATGTCGATGTAGATAAAGATTCATGGAATGGGATACTGGTAAATGTAATGTTCAGAATCAGAACTTTCTGACATGCAGGTAAAAATGTTCCACTAAATCCCTGAATGCGCAAGAAATCTTTCTCTCTTTTTCCCAGAAGATTTGGGGGATCTTTAACGTGCTAACAAAGATTGGTGGTTCAGTTGGATAACAACTAGAAGAAACTATATACTTTGCTTGTCGTCGATGATATGATGCTGAAAAATTGATGTGTTATTTGTGCTGCACTTGGAACGGCTATGGACGAGATAGATTCTGATTCCAAAGCCACGATTTTACCTGTTTTAACTTTATATAACTATTCCTTATTCTTTAAAACCAGTGGCCCTCTTCCCAATCCTGCTGTGAATCCAGTTGGCAAATTCGATGCTTAAACATCAACACACACACAATAAAAAATTGAATCAACGATCATTTTAGCCGGTAATTGTTATTGGTTTATTGAATGATATTAGTAAAATGACTTTCATGTTTCACGTTTTTTTTCTTGGATTATCTCTGGACGTTAAATGGCATTGAAGAGAGGGTTTTCCCTTTCACAAAAACGTTGAATGAGACCAGCAGTGCTGCGCAGGCTGAGAATGATGACCCAAGTTTGGATATGACATGTTGACTCGTATTCCCACAATTTATCCTGTTTAGGTTGCGTGTTAATGTTACGTTTGTTCATGAAGGATGATTATAACATAATTAATGTTTTTTCTTTTAAATCAAATGTTTTTGTTTTTTTCATTAATTCATACTTTATAGTGAGTTTGTGAAGAATTTTTATTTTTTTTAATGTTTAGGTCATCTTGTTCTTTGGGTTTTGAGAGCGGAACCCAAATTCATTTGTTAATGTAAACTATAGTTATCATTTGGGGCCCAAAAAACTTACAACCCTAATGCAGAAAACCTCAAATTCCTCATTCCCTCCCTACAACCGCATGCTAAACCTTTCTAATGGGGATTGACTCGAGGAAAACTGATTCTGAAAATGGCTCCCTCGTTCTGGTTAAGCAGGGAGCTGAAGCTGTAAGTTAAAAGTGCTCTCTCTCTCTCTCTCTCTCTGCTCAGATTAAGAAAAAAGGAACAAGAAAAATGTTGCAATTTCTGTTTAATTTCATTGTTTCGTATTTTACAGAGAGTTTTCGAGTCAGTATTCGTGGGAAAAAGGTCAATCATCAAGGAACGTTTCTCCAAGAAATACAGGCATCCGTCTCTTGATTCTAAGCTCACTCTCAAGCGCTTAAACGCTGTTCGTTTTTCCCTTTTTCCTAAGCCAATTTTCCCTTTTTTCGTTTTCATTTATTTTTACTGTTTTGTAGAAATCAATTGAATAAATTAGTGCTTTGTTTTTGTTTGGAGCAGGAAGCTAGGTGCATGACGAAGGCTCGACGCCTCGGCGTTTCGACACCGGTTCTTTACGCTGTCGACCCTGTGCTCCATACCCTGACTTTTGAGTTCGTGGAAGGTCCTTCCGTTAAAGATGTTTTCCTCGAATTCGGGCTAAAAGGCGTAGTTCAAGAACGTTTAGCTGATATAGCCACCCAGATTGGCGACGCAGTTGGCAAACTTCACGACGGTGGACTTGTTCACGGTGACCTCACCACGTCAAACATGTTAATCAGAAATGGAACTAATCGGCTCGTCAGTTGTTTATGTTTTCTTTGATTAGCTCTGGGTCTGTCATTGGTTAAGGTTAATTACCTTTCATGATCTCAAATGGCCTTTCCATTTTTATTTGTTTAGGTCCTTATCGACTTTGGTCTGAGCTTTACATCAACGCTTCCAGAAGACAAAGCTGTTGACTTGTACGTTCTGGAACGAGCCTTGATTTCAATGCATTCTTGTTGTCGGAATGTGGTAAGAAACAACATTTTCTTCTGTCTTTTATTTTTATTTTTATTTTTTGCTTTAGTTTTGATGATACTGTCAGTCAGGAAGTCAAAACTGCCATGTTCTTCCGGTCCTCGTGCTTATGTTTCATAATGTAGACATTATGTATGAAATCATCATATGCTAAAACAGGGGAGTATTTTAGAAGATTAGCCTTCATTTTGTTAAAATTCTATCAATTTTCATTTTTCATGTGACTCAATAGTTAATACGATGAACTTTGAAAACAGTTCATTAAAACCCCAAACAATTCTGGCTTTACAAATTAGTTTGACTAGGCAATTTTGGGGTCGAATGGTGATACTAAAAGGGTCATTTGAGTGAAAATTTTATTTGACTAAGCAATTTTATTAAACAATGAGAGTGGACTCCTTATCATCTTTGTGGGTGCTTTGACTTGATGCATAGATGGATCTTATACTTGCTGCATACAAGAAATCATCAAAGCAGTGGTCCTCCATATTGAACAAGCTAGCTCAAGGTACTACATCCTCTGATCCATTCATGGAGCCCTCATTTTCGAGGTTTATCAGCACCTTTTTACCCACTTCAGATATCTATACGATCCCTAATCTCATTTATTGTGTTCTTGTTATTTCACGATGAACTGCAGTGCGACAAAGGGGCCGGAAGCGCCCCATGGTTGGATGAGTTCCTTCGTTGATGGGATATAAACTATATGAAGTAGGAGAAATCTATTAAGATTGATCAATGCAGTGGAAAAAGGTGGCTAAAGTATTATGTTATGATATTTTCCGTATATTGCAAATGTAATGCACGCATTTTGAACATTGGACCTAATCTTGGTGTAGAAATACATGATTTATTTCAACTTGGGGATCATGTAGGCTGCTGCTGCCTCTGGCTTTCAATTCTGAATAGGCTGTATTGCAATTCAAATGATTGAAAGCAGTCATTGTAATCAACTTGCTATTTCTGAGGGTTGGTGGAGATGTCAAGGCTGAAATTGTGAAGTGGTGGATCTTCCTGTTTCAGTTACGACCAGAGCTCCATGTTCCATTTATGTGTATATTTCAGCAAGATGACACTAAAAATATTCTTATAAATAAACTTTTCCGGGCCAGGTTTTGGTGGATTTGGACCATTTCCTTTCCTCTAAGTTTACGTTTTGGGCATGAATTGTTAATCTACAACTGTGGGCTAAGCAATAAATTTAATTGAACGGCAGTAGCCTAACAACTTTGTGTGTGTTTTTTAAAGTTTTTATTTAGTGCATTGCTATTAAATCAAATTCATAAAAATAAATTTTAGTAAATGAAAACATTTTTTCAAATTTCTTTTTTTTTTCTTTTATTTTGGCTGAGATTCAATGATAGGGTATTCTATGTATATTTTGTGTACGGATTATCAACAATACGTCAAATGTTAATTAACTTAGGTTTATATGCAATTATACAAATTGGGTTTTCATGTTATTTGGACTTCCCATTTTTTCTTTTAATTATTTGTACATATTGTGTACATATTTAAATATGGGTATAAAGTATGATAATCCAAAAATATATAAGAATAATTGAGTATACTTACGTTGAATATATATTCGAGATTAACTTTGAATTCAAGTGCACAAAAAAGTCACAGGACAAAAAAAATTTTAATCTAAGGACTCAAATTTAAACTTTTTTCTTAGCAAAGATAGTGCTGAAAGGTTTTTTGAAGAGATTTTGGAAGATGAAAATACTTTCATGAATAAGCCAAATTGGAATCCATAATGAAGTTATGAACAAACTTTAGATATTTTCGAGCTTGGACATGCTTGGTTTCCTAGCTTGCACTTGTTTCATTTATTTTTTTTTGCTCCCCTTGTTAAAAGCCAGTTGCTGATTCAGCTGCGTGGGCTGCCTAAGTTGGTTTCGATAGGTACTCATGACATCATATTGTTTGATTCTTTACTTTTTCTTTTCTATGTTCATTTTGGGTTTTCCACAATTAGGATGTTAAGCCTTTTTTGTAGTCTTAGGTAGGTAAACACTGCTGCAATTGCTTTACTGGGGGATGCAGTTAAAAGATTATAAACACAAGCTTTGAGCGCTTCTTTAGCGAAATCTGCCGAAAGCAATATCTGAACATCCATTTTCTGCTCCATTTTTTTGGGCCTGTATCAAGTGCAAAGAAAAGGTAAAGGAGCCAATTAGTTCTCTTTAACTAACCATTCGTTGTTAGCAGCTGTGGATTTTAGTGCCTTTTTTGAACAACTTGGAGATTCCTTTCACAAAAATGGATTGATTTCTAGAGTTGTTAGATGCTAAGATTTCGAAGGAGTATAAAAATGAATAAAATTTTCACTGCATGTTAGTTAATGATGTTGACTGCAACAAATGAACTGATCATACATGTATGGGAAGCGGAAGCCTTGAGAAAGGTACAAGAAAATCCCTCAATTGCTAGCCCAAAGTTTTTCAAACACTTATAGGCAAGCATTGAATTTCATTCGCTGAATATACTAACAATGGCATGCATTTGGTTGAAGTTGAAATCAGTCTTTTTCAGCCGAAAATCGCAAGTCGCTTGGTGTATTCAGTAATAATGGAGTATACCGGGGGACAATTAAGAGTAACTATTTTATAACAGCACTATATAGCAGAGCTTTATAGTTTTTACCTTGAATATGCGAGGACCAGTTAACCATGAAAGCTACGTGATACCGATAGTCATTTAATGTATCTTTTTTTTTTTCAGTGCCATTAATCTTTCTTGATAAGGGTTTTGCTTAGGAAATACTGCTTAGTTTTTGCTACCATTTGCTAGAATTTATATTATCTGTAGTGAACGAAGTTTTCTCTTTTTGCAACATCTTTTTCTTAACTTGATTTTTCAAACTTTGTTTCAACGTTAAACACCAATCTTTCTGTTAAGTATTTGATGTATCGAAACTCAAAGAGGTTGCCAGATGGTCATATTTAGCAATTTTTTACTATTACATGCTCTTGCTAGCAACAAATTTTAAGTGATACCTCTAATATAAGAATCCCATTAAATAGGGGAATAAAAAGATTTCCTCCCAGAATCCAGCAGGTGGATTTCCATTTATTTATTTATTTTGGAGTTGAGGTTTCTAAAACTCTGATCCTTTAAGAAGCATTTTGATATTTTAGCAGGTCGTGCAACAGAACCATGATTTTTCTCTAAAAATGAAGTCGTATTATAAGAATAAAAAAATATAAATATTAAATTAAAATTTAAAATTTATTAAATATTATATTTAAAAATAATCATACGAAAAAATTAAATTAAATTAAAATTTTAAAATATCAATCTTTTTCATGATGGGGTTAGGGACAGAAGTTCAACCCGAATGGAGCTGATCAGTTGGCACCTAATTATATCCTTAATTCAATGTGGCAATTTGGTAGGTAAAACCGCTGCCCAAAGAAAGCGACCTGTTCAAGCATAAAATTTATGGTTTAAGTTTGAGAGATATCAAAGGACCCATTTCGAAGTGCTGATCCACAGGCCGTGTTGCTCGAAAATAACGTGGGACAAGCAAAAGAAAGATAATGATTTAAAAGCTGAAAATTAAGCTTTTACAAGAATGCCAGATGGATGGGTTTTAGTTCACAAGTTAATGAAATGGGAGGAGGTGGCCCTCCTGATTTGATGGGCGCAATATCAAATTCAGGGTTGGGGAAAGTCTTAGGGAAATGAACGAAAGACAGTTGACAAGATCTCTTGCCTAAGGTCAATCAAAGGTGGATGAGGTCCAAAGTCTTGTTCTTTTAACCTTTCACCAGTGAAAAGCTTCACATCAATATGAAATAAAGTCAATTTCTTTCATTCTTTAAATTGTAGAAATTAATACATGACACATGTCTTAATAATTGAAAATTTAATACAATTTAAAAATTTTTTAATCACAGTTTTTGACTATTTTTAACTTAACTTAAAATAGTCCATTAATCACTCAAAAGCTTATATTAAAATGAAAAAATATATATATATATAATTTCAATTTATTTTTGAATGTGCATCAATTGTTCCTACATTTCATATATGATGAACAATATAAAAAAGTCAGGAAGATGTATATGATTAAGTCTACGACGTACGTATCAAATACGTATGAAAAAGCATGCCGGTGAAATCAGAGACAGGGTCTAACATCAGAAGTTAACATCACCAAATAAAAATAAATAAAAGTAATGAAGGTGGGTGGGGTTTTGCGAGATATACGAACTTTGTTTCGGCAAATGGTAAAAAAAAAGAACGAAAAAGAAAATGACAAAAGAAGAAAGCTCAGACTTTAAAGAATGTAAAAGCAAATCCCGTACAAAGAATTGT
>JBBYHM010000007.1:315205-329971 GCA_038381775.1 Adansonia rubrostipa
TTTTAAGTAAAGTTGTGCTATATTAAAAAATGAAAAAAAAAATTAGAATGTAGCCAAGCTCATATGTACACCTTTAGTGCTGTAGGTGGGAAACTTCATTTTCTTCATTTGTCCAAAAATTTAAAGAAAAAAAAAATAAGGGGAACATTATAACAGAATCGTATGGCTAAAACCTTCAATTTTGGGTAATAATCACCAATGAAATTCGAATCAAAATTAAGATTTTAAAATTGTCTTCGGATTATGGACGAAAGAAGAACAAGCCACTCAAATTGAAAAGGGCCCCCAGCTCGTGCCAACTCCATTATTGACAATGAACAATCGAAGCTTGGTGGTTGGATTTGCCCACGTGGCCCAGTTAATGTGCACATTATATGACATCTCTCCCCATCTGCTGAAATTGAAATCATTGTTTGAAAACTTTCATTTGCTTTTAGCTTGAGACTGAGAGGCCATAGTCGGGGTGGGGATATAGGGACATCATCTGACAATGAAACTACACACTGAAGAACTTGGTTTTCAACTGGTCCCTTCATACTCTCCTTCCTATAGCGCATAGCCAAGTGGCACCACCGATAAGTAGAATTGTGCCACCCAAGTCTTTAGATAATTGGGTTTGAATTGAAAGAAACGGCCCTAGTCCTGGACCTGGGCCTGGGCCTGTGTCTGTCAAAGAACTTCCGGGAGTAGATAAGGCTAAAATGATTATATATATAATGTATATGTGTGTGTGCGTGTGTGTATATGAATTGAAAGAGACGGGCCTGTGCCTGTTCCTGTCAAAGAAATTCACGGAGTAGATAAGGCTGAAATGGTCATATATATGGGTTTTCATGGTGAAACGAACCATTCAATGAAAGACACTTTTTCGAGTACTCTTGGAGGAAAAGCACCAACCTCCATTTGTAACTTTCTAATCATCAAAAGAAACCAAACAAGACAAGAAAGAGAAAAAAAGTGAAGGATAACGTTTTGTGCCATATATTTTATCATTATTCTTTAGATAATATTTTTTTATTTTGAAGTTTTTATGATTGAAGAAAATTTTTGGAAACTTAAAGGAGTACTATAAATATCAATGTTCATCATACAATTGTCTGAATGTGAGATGAATTAATGCCCTTAAAGGGACATGGGTGGCCTAATTTTATGAGATCTTTTAAGGATATATATATATATATATATATATATATATAAGTATATGTATGTATGTATGTATGCATAAAGGTTAACAATGTTAGCAATCCTTTTTAACCATCAAACTAAATAGGTATGTTGGTTAAATAGGCGAACATAATTTTGGGATAATGGCAAGGAATGTAGCTAGGCTTGAAATTAAGGATCAAAGAGCATTAACTTAATTGAATTCCTAATGATCCAAGACATTGTTGAGCTAGATTATAAAAAATTCAAAAATGAAGATATTTTAGCTTAGTTATCAGCATTTCGACTTGAATATAAAGAAGAGCTCATATATTTGACGCACTGATAAATTTATATTTTATTTTAAAAAAAACTTTAACTGACCGTATATAAATTTATTGGTATATCAAATATTTTTAGCTAATAGTTAGTAATTATAATAATAATTTATATTTTTTTTAGAAAAAACTTTAATTGACAGTATATATATTTATTGGTGTATCAAATATTTTTAGGTAGTGGTTGGTAATTATAGTAATAACATGGTTTATTAATGAGCACCTAAAGACCAAGGAGTTTTGATTGGGCAAAATGACTTAGAAACTTACTAATTTTTTTAATGTATAAATATGAGTTTTAAAAAATACACAATCAATTGCAAAAATCAAATACAATTACGCTTATCTTAGTTTTCAAACAATTTTATCTTATCTTTCAACACTTTATCTTTATGTTTTAGCTGAAACTTAGTTTAAAATAAAATAATTATTTATAAATATTTCATAATCAATTATAGACCAAGTATAGTAAGATGAATCGTCTTAAGAAAATTTCAAGTTAAAATATAACACACTATCCAATACTAGTATATATAAACTATCGTGCATGCAGTCGTTGGATGACATCCCTATCTTACAGCCCATAAAAAAATGGGCCCCAAAGGTTTGAGTCAGCCCCTAAGTAGGGCCTAAACCTGGTCCCACTTTCCATTAAATTTTTCTTCATTGCGTGGCGTCGCTAACGAAAATTATAAAGGACCCGGTTATAATGTTCCAAATAGCGTTACTTTCAAAGGGGGCTCACTGCCTTCACTAATGGGGCCCTTTATTTTCTTGGATGGTGGTTTGATGAAAACTGTGGGGCCTAACTTTGTCCTGTTTCTGTGCATGTCATGTTTTTTGCTTTTGGTTTTAGATTTGGGTGTTTTTGGTGGCATTAAGTCGGTAAAGGCCGAAAGAAAAGCATTCGTTAACACTTTGCCATTTGTCAACCATTAACCCTGCGTTAAAACAATAGACGACTATAAATATTATAATATTACCCAGCTAAGCTTTTTATGATCTGGTGTACTTGTTAAACTAGAGCAGTCTCAATTAATTAACTAAGCATATGAACAACAACAATAATGATAATAATTAACTAAGCACAAGATAGAAACAGAAGACTGTTAGGATTTTGCTTCTATGAGTTACTTAATTATCTGGATAAATAACTTTAAGTTTAATATTAATAGCTTTAAATGGCAATCAATCAGCTTCCGTTCCCTGCCCAATTATTGGTTTTTTGAATGAAGGAGGGCTATATGTTCTCGTCTCATTCCAGGCCTAGGCCTTGAAGTTGAAGTTGAAGGCGTTGTAGAAACAAACGGGAATCTGTATATCGCTATCTCTTCTGGTATTCAATTACTGAATTTAGTAGAATTGTGTTCCAATCCTTACCCAAAGGCCTAAACTTTCTTTGGTTCGCGGAGGGATTTAATCAATGAAGCACTAGGATTTAAGAAGATTAATTATCGGCTAAGGCATAAGCATAAGCGTAGGCAAGAATATAATTAAAGACAAGTTTCTCTCCCTTCTATCTAACCTTTCTTCTTGGACCCATCAAATGAATGCTTTGAAGACAAAAGTCACATGAATGAACTTTAAAACTCATACTTTATTAAACAAAATGCAGTTTCAGGTCCCATTTTCTGTCCCTCTGCACCAAGTTCTTACATCTTAAGCTTTAAGTTAACACTGTTTGTTTTTGCTTTATAAATTAAGCAAAATTTCGTTGCAAATAATGAAGTGTATTATCGATTCAGTGTACTAAATATAAATTCATAGCAAACGTCAGCAATTTTTTTGACTTGTTTCATTTCATCCATGAAAAATAACCCTGGACTTGTCTCTGACACGGTAATTTTTTGCAAGTAATTTTGCATTGGCATGAATTTTGATTGAAAGTGAAACCCCCCCCCCAAAAAAAAAAAGGGGGTTGTACGTAAGCAAAGCTATTTACAGGTCAGCTGCAGCATCTTGGTGATTCCCTTCGAGTGCATGCGTTAATTTCTGAATTCGAAAACCTTGCTGAATTACAGTGAAAGATTGACAACTGAACAAGAAAGTCGGGACAAAATACCATTGAAGTCTGGGCTGCAAGACTCAATCCACGAAAAGGACAAAAATTAATACAGTTTTTATATAAAAAAATGGGGAAAATTGTGGCTGGACTTTTTCAGGCTTTTACCTTGAAAAAAAAAAAAAAGCCACTAACTTTCATGCATCGTTGCGTATACCTCTCTTTCTCTTTCTTCTAGAGACTCACGCAACAACAAAACTCTACCCCTTTTAAGCTAAAGCTTTTTTCTTTTCTTCCCTCTTAACTTTTCTCTCTCTTTTGCAAATTCGCGGCCATTTTGCAGGGACTGAATGAACTGAATAAAGAAGAGGTTGGCAGAGTTAAATCGATGTCAAGAAAGAGAGCCCACTAAGTGAAAGTAAAAAGTTCAGAACATCAGCGAGAGAGAGAGAGAAAGAATAGTGAATGCTTATCTTTCTATATATATATATATAAATATTTCATTTACTTGGTGATGGTTTTCATATCATAGGGAATAGCAAGCGTTTAGACTCCATATAAGATAGATACAATTCTTTTGCAGTAAAAAAAATGGCAGAGCAGTTGTTCGTGCCCTGCTCTTGACCATGTGCTGTGCACGCGGGGCATTATGATGGGTCGTATCGATTCTTGTCCTTGTTGAAGCAGTCGACCGAAGGAACTGAGACAAAAGACAAGAGAAATAGGGAAACTAAAGTTTTTTTTTTTGGTTTACTGTTCTATCATGAAGGCTACAGAGATTTAGGGAGCCTTTCAATTTCCCAGACTATGCGTTTTTGTTTATTGAAAAAAAAGAACTTGCTTGGGTTTGTGTGTAAGGTTTGAGATGGATTTGCAGTAAAGTTCAGCAGAAAAAACGACAACTCTTTTTTCCTTTAAAAAAAAAAAAATTCCTACTTTTGAACGTGTACTGGTGGTTTTTTTTTAAACTAGCGCCAAGCAACAATTCATGGTGGTGTGACGTAATCATTTTCAGGTGAGTTCATAGCTTTTCCTGGCTTTCCATCTCTCTCAGTTTCATGTTCCATGTGCTTAATTGATCTGATTCTCTCCATTGTTCTTGGCTTTGCAGTTGCTTTGAATTTCATTTTTTTTTTTTTGGAGGGGCTGAAGCTGATATATACAACGTCTGGCACGAGGTAGTTTAGTTATGCTGAGGAATAGGTCCAGAGCAGTGACCAGCAAGCAAGCTTTAATGGCTGATCAGAGCTCTTCTCAGTCATCCCCTGCCCAGAATTACACTACCCCAGTCCCATCTTTCTTTGGTTCTTCAAGATTTAAAGCTTTCACTACAAAACCTCTCACCGAAACTGAAGCTCTCAAGAGTCCTACTTCAATCCTTGATAATAAACAATTCTTTCCTTTTATTAACCCCTGTGGTTATGATCTAAACCTGCCAAAATCCCCAAAAGTTTTCTCACCGATTGCCAAACAGCATTCACCTGAAAACTTAGAATCTAAAGGCATTGGTCTTGCCATAGTCGATAAACTCAACGATAACTCAATTGAGGATAAGAGTTCTAGCGAGATAATAAGTAACAAAAAAGTTCTGTTTGGGACCAAGCTCAGGGTTCAAATTCCTCTAATCCCACCTTCTTTAGTTTCCTCAACGAGTACTTCTCCAGAATCTCCAGCTGATTTCGGAATCAAGACCAGGAATTTGCATCTATCGATGGCGTTTGGCTCCCCCAAATCGGGTGTTCCTATGACTATGAAGGATTCTCCTAGGGTCTTCAATGGATGTCTTTCCGTTAGGGAAATGGAGCTGTCTGAGGATTATACATGCGTGATATCCCACGGGCCTAATCCCAAAACCACCCATATTTTTTATGACTGCGTCGTGGAGAGCTGCTGCAGTGTATTATCAAATAAGCTCAAGTCAGCACCTGAGACTGAGAGTTTCCTCAGCTTTTGTCACACATGCAAGAAGAATCTTGAACAGAAAATTGACATTTACATTTACAGGTTCGCCATCCTTTTTTTTTTTTTTCCTCTTTTAACCTTGATTAAATTAGATTCTCTATTAAGTTTAAAAATGCATAATAATCTGATCATTGTTTTACTCTGTTTTAATGCCAGAGGTGAGAAGGCCTTTTGCAGTCAAGAGTGCCGCTATCAGGAAATGCTCCTAGAGGGAGAGGAGAATTAACAATTTCATCACTGCTTGCTTGCTTCGAGAAAATTATTTTCAATTCCAAATATGATTGATTTCCGTAAAACCAAACATTTTCCCAGTTCTTGTTTACTTCCTAAAGTTTAATTTTCTTTCTTCTTCCTTTTCTTAACGCTCTCCCCCTGCAGATAGAGATAAAGGGAGGGTGAGATAATGTAGACTCATTAAATTGACTTTGTTTTTGAGTGATTATTTATTTGATGATGCATGATTGAAAACCTTTTCTTTTTAATAAATATATATATATCTACTAACATTTTCATAATTTAAACAGGGGAGACCAATTCTTTCATTGATGAAGATTCTAGTATCATAGTTTTTTTTTTTTTTCCTTACCACTCTGGAGATCATATTATATCATACCATATCAATCTTTATCTATTTTGTTTGAGAAAGAAACATATTAAGGAGATATTATTGCATGGAAGTATAATATTTGAAGACTTGACTTTCAATAAGAAATGGATCCGAAGCTGTATGTCACTTTTCATTATCAATGCTTACAGGAGTTAACCAATTAAATGTGAAGTAGTAGTTGGGAACTTTTGATTTCATTCAGCACAGATGAGTCCAAATATTAAGATTTTGAGCAAGAAGCTTTTCAACATGAATTATCAACCCACATCACCGTTGCCTAAAAGGAAAAGGACATGCAATAATATGTACTAGAAAAATTAATGGTGGAAACAGTAATAGCAATGATAATTCTTATTAATTAAACTTTAGTGAAAGCAACAATCATTCCCTATATTATCAGAAAGAAAAAATGATCTCCCAACGAGATTAGCAGTTCGAGGTTTTTTTTTATCAATTTTATTTAAAATATTATTTAAATAATAAAAAATATTTTATTTAAATTTAATTATAAAAATTTTTTAATATTATTTCAAATAATGAAATGAGATTTCGGCTTCACTTAAATTTAGGTAAAAAAATATTTTTTTTTCTCAAAACGCAATCCAACGTACGAGTAGTTCTACCAAGCGATCAACTTGCTGTTAAGTGAAACCAAATTATGCAGGTATACTTGGGTTTGCGGAGAAGGGTTTACGTTGCATTAGATTTTTTTTTTTTTTTAATTTCAAGTGTGTAACTATAATAAAACGGGGTAGAAATGGAACTTGATTGTGCAAAGCTAAATTGCTTTGAGAAACTCTTAACATAATTATCAGGAAAAGATAAAAGGCGTCAGAGAAATATATGTTGAAATGAAGCTCGATCTTGATAAATCCATGATTTGCGTCTTCCAGAAACAAGCCGACTTGCTGCTTCATTATATAACATCAGAGTTAACCGGCCTAGTTTGAGGGAGGCGAAACTGGTGAGTTCAAGGAGCGGTTTGGAAGAGATGAGTTGAACCTATTAAGCCCGAAAAAAGGGTGAGAAAGACGGAGTTTGACTCTCAGATTGTGCTCCAATGCCTAAATCAATTTTTAATTGAGTTTCATGCAGAAAGCAGAAAAGATGTTGTATGAAAATGCCAGCAGAGAAAAAAGAAAAAAAACAACTGAATCCTACTTAAGAGTAAAGAAATTTAACAAACCATTTCTTTAGAATAAATTTAAAAATAAAAAAATAAATTGATTCTTTAGAAATGTTAAAAGGAGTTAAAATGATATGATATTGATCGGAGTAAAGCAGAAAGTGAGAGTTGTCTCCTTTCGTCTTAACGAACATAACTTATACATGCCAACTCCTTTTACTGTTATCCATTGGTTCAAGAGATTCCTGACTTGGTAAGGTGAACCCTCTTTTGATGCGATTTTGATATTTTATAATAATAATAATTATTATTATTATTATTATGACTTTTGACACGTAAGAAGGAAACTTACGATTTGTTTCTTCATTTCATTTCTGCTTTACACCTCCGTAATTTTCTTCTATGAATCATCAAAATCAAATCAACCAAACATTTTAAAACTGTACACAGCAAAAGAATTATAGCAGCACGCACCCTAAAACTTGCCATAGCTAATAGCATTTTTCCCAGCTCGAAAATGTTAATTCTTTCCGTGATTTACATCATAAAAAATTCTATACTATTTTCTTTTTGGGATAAGTAAAAAAAAAAAAAAAATCTACAGAGATCTTAGTGGATGAACATGAGTCAGTCAGAGTCAACCTCCAGAAGTCTAGCACCTTCATTCGTTGCTGCCATCAGAAACAAGGCACCTTCGACCTCAAAAAATTAAAAGAGAGAGAGAGAGAGAGAGAGAGAGAGAGAAAGATTAGCTACCTTGGTTAGACAAAACTATCACCAGAATTACCAAAATGATTCAGAATTACAGTGAACCTGAGAACTTTGATAAGCTTTTGTTATTCATCTGAGCCAATATTAGTAGCTAAATTACCTTCAGGGAAATCAGGACTTTGTAGCAGTTGATGTTCCTCCCTGATCATGGACGTCGGTCAGAGTCACCTCGGAACAAGCCGATACAATCTCAGCGGACATGCAGCTACATGTTTTCTTCTATCGATGTATCATTATAAATCCTCGTTAGAAAGTATGAAAATTTATATCGAGTGGATCTGGGAGCCCGAGACTTCTACAGAAGTACCAATTCTGTCACCCTGTCAGGAAAGTGTACTTTTACTGTCACTAGATGCAATATCATAACCACCATTTGCAAAATCTTGACCACTTGGGAGAGCTGATGGAGAAGTTCGGTTGGCCACATCTTTGGCAATAGCATGGAAATTTTTTACCTCTTCCGTTTCATCAAAACCAGAAACACATTCTACCACCCGAAATTCTGAATTTTCACGATGCTTGACGTCATTTGCATCCTCAGACATCTGAATTATATCATCGAAACCATTAGTAACAACATTTTTACCAGCAACCTTTGACACATGTACAAGAACTGCCACTTTATTCTCAGCCCCAACAGTATCATCAGAGTGTTTGACAGAACCCTCGTGCTCAGAATCAAGGTTCTGTTTAAGAATGCTTTCATCAATTTTCTCCTCAGAAGATATGCTTAACCAAGAGTCAAAATCCAGTTTCCTTTCTTCAGGTGCTAGAACAGACGAACAAGAAACAGTAGCAGACTCTGGAATATTGATTGTCTCACCCATTATGTCGGATGTATATTTCACAGTGCCATCAAGAAGCAGAGTCGTTGATTCAAAAGCAGCAGATTCATCATTATTCTCATCTGTTTGAGGTGCAGGACTCTCGGCAGAAACATTCAAATCAAACACAAGTGAACACTTCTCTCCAGATTTATTGGACCGCTCACCCATTATGTGGTCTGCCATAACATGTGTCAGCAATGATTTCTGTAACAACTCTACACCAGGAAACACCAGCATGTTCATTTTCCGCATCTTCTGCTTGCTTGCAGTTTCGAGAGGCTGGAAACCAAAGGCAGAAATCCATGTTTCCCTGAGTTCTGAGATTGCAGGTATGACCAATTTCTCAACATTCATCGAGCTGAGGGCCTGCAATAAGGTGGAGAAGAAAAAAGAACCATAATGACAAAAATCTTGATGAAATATATTAAAATTAGAAAATTGCCATGGAGCTATCACTCCATTCCTCTTTTCAGACACAATTGCACATCTTTGAATAAACATCTGTTACCTATGAACTATTTCCTGTATCACTACGTTGAGGGAAAAAAGTAATTTGATATCTGGTCACGAAGATCTCTATTTGAAAAAAAAACAGTCCAAGTTACAGTATCCCATAAAAAAAAAAGAAAAATCTAATTCTGCAGGAAGGAAGTGCCATGATATTTAAAGTTTAGTTATACATATAAAAGCAACTTAAAAATGTCAGAATTCTTAAATATAATCATTGAATTTTGTTAAAACAGCTATAGAGCTTTTCTTAAGCCATGACCAATATCCAAAATATTTCAAAATATAATTAATTTTCCAGCAATGTAATTAAAGGCATGCAAAATTTAGAAGTAAACAAAGATAAATTAATTCAGACGTACAGATTCAACTGCGCAAAGAAGCCGGCGACACATCCCTTGACGCCTATAGGTATACCGGGTCCCAATGAAAGGCATCTCGGCTAACTCGTTTCCATGGATCCTATTAGACCAATGAGTAAAAGATTGTAATCATTAGCATCTAAGCAAACATGCGGACAGTTTGGGGTTTGAGCAGTTTTATCAGATTACAATCAGAGGCAATACATGGGTGATGATGATCATGTACCATTAATTGTATTTACGAATATAAAACAAATTGTACTATGTCAAATCTTCAATCTTAATCCATTCACATGTTAGAGGGCTAGGGGCATTTTGGATTGGGGGAAAATTAACAAACAAGCTTCAGAATGCCGGAAGCTAAGGCAGAAAAACAAAAGTATAGTAGTCAAGAATGTTTTAAGGGGTGAGTTGGAACATTACCTGATGATGCTATCATATGATCATTCTTGAAATGCAAGTGATAATGGAAGTTTCAATGTTCAAATTAAGTGTTTCCACATATTCTATCCTATAAATCAGTAATGAACTAAGACAAGACAAACACTGATAAAGGGTGGGATGACATAGAAGAGAGGAAAGTAAATTTACCTGATGGATGCTGCAGAGATAATCTCATCCCCTCTTTCTAGAATTGCCGTGAAAAAACCACTGTAGTTCAGCCTAGTGAAGTTCGAACTGAGAGGAAAAAAAATTAATCATTCACTTAAAACAAGCATGTGTTGGTCTTATTAACTTTCAAAACCACAGCAACAATAATCATGCAGAAAAATCCAATCACTTAACAAATAAAATAGGCATTAGGTTGTCTTTCAGATATTACCACAGCAAAGAATAGTACCACTTGGCCACAAAAAGCTCTGTTCCATTCCAATCTGTTCAATGGCAGCCTTTTAATGATTTCATATGGTTATGGTAACCGTTGATGTCTAAAAAGTCAAATGTCACATTAAGCTATCACTACACAGTACACATGTTGACTATTCTGCTTGTTTTTATCTACAGTTTAAGAGCCATTGTCTTCACTCTTCATTGAGTTTAACATCCTCACAAAACTCAATCTGCAGACCTAGAGCATGGTTAACATTCCATAATGTTGTGCTCTAACTTTTCTAAAATATAACTTCAAAGCAGTTCTTTAACTGCTATTCAACTGCATATGCTTCCTCAGAGACATCAAACTTTAAATTAGGGACTCTTTAACAACAACAGCTTTGCTCACATCTTTGTTGCCAATACCAAATGGTATCACAAAAAATGAGAGGATAAAGCAGCAAGCTAAAACATCAAAACATACTCTCAAAATCATATTCTTAACATAGAAGGAAAAGCCAACTTTTCGTGAAGAATGTAATTAATTTACTATGGAGTTTAAGGTCTCCTAAAGTACAAACAGAGCAATTTAGGTGCACTTACCCAAAATTATAAACAATATTATGAATCAGATTGACCCCACTTCTGTGGTCAACAAGAGGCAAAAAGCACTCATCCATCACAGATAATGCAACAGCCAGCTTTGAATTTGATTCAACCTTCAGATATGCTTCACTGAGACAGGCATCTGAACTGATATCAAAGCGGTGAAGAAGAGTCCATGAGAAGCCTTCTGGCAGTTCATGTTTAACCCCAACTAGCGTCTGAAGTCTCTCAAACAACTGGAAAACCAGAAACTTTAAAATCAACTTCAAAACACCCAAAATGAAAAAAAAAAAAAAAAAGCAAAACTCCCATCCCCCCCCCCTCGTATTAAAAGTGGGGGGTGTCGTTACAGAATTCTCTGTACTTATGACAAAGCAAAACTTGTGTGCATTTCAGCAGAACCCAAAATAGAGTCAGCAACGGTAGAAGGCACAGTTGCATATAAGAAAAGTATAGGCCTCCTCCATTCTTGCCAAATATGGTGCACAAATTGGAATCAGCTCAAAGGTTCGGTTCCAATGACAAAAAAAATCTCTATTAGATGCAGAGTTAGACTCTTAGTAAAATAGATACAACAACACTTTAATTGGACAAGGTGAGAACCACAATTATTTCATACCATCAGCCATAACTTAATTGACTGCAAAACCAACAATTAAAACTTCATTTGCAAATCTATCAAACTGCTATAAATTGCCCACTGCACAATCACATCAATGGCCCACTAAAGTTATACCTCTTTGCATCTCTTCCCACAAAAGGATGCACCATTAGAATCACCACGAAAAGCATCCATTTGCTGAATACATGGTTGATGATCTACACACACCAAAAAGAAGAAAAAAAAATCTTGTGAGAATGGCATATAATAATAATAACAACAACAGTGACACCAAAAGTAACAAATAAAAAAGCCAAGGGGATCAACAATCAACATACAAACAAAAAGAAATTGGAATTTAACAGACGTACATTTTTCTTCACATAAATGGCATGTAACTACAGTAGGATCTGTATCCTCCTCTTTGTCCATTCTATATGTATTTCCAACCACCCCACAATATTTGCATGTACAGTAGACACAGTTCCAGTTACCAGAAGGGAACGCCTGAGGCAAAGGAAACAAAATCAGGAAACGAATAGATTACTCAACCTCAAGATTTAAACTGAAACTAAAATCTTTTTCTACATGTAACTGGCAAAAAGAAAAAGATGTAAGCAGAATTCTCAGACAGTTTTCTTTCTGGCTACTTTTCACAAATGATTTGTAATAGTGACGTACTTCAACAAAGAATTTCCTTTCTAAAAGCCTTTAACAAAGAATTTTGAGCATTAGTTTTAATCTAAGCTTCTTGCCGCTGAGTTACAGTAATCTTTGCTCTATATTATCAAGGCCCTAAGCAAAGCAGGGTTGAACTCAAAGATTAAGCCCAGTTGGACTGTAACTGTAAACCGAAAAGAGTAACCCGATATTGTAGCAAAGTTTGTGTCTGATCTAACAAAAAAAGTCTTAACACAAATAAACAGAATTTTATTGGCATCTTTGTGCACCCAATCCATTATATCAATCATAGATCTCAGGGTGTCTACCAACTTGAATGACAAAGTAAAACAAGATTATTAAGCCTTTTCTTTCTTCCACGTGCTGTAGAAAGAGAACAGGCAGAGAAATTTAAAGTTGGGGAAGGGAGTGTGGTCTGGGTGGGATGAACTGATGGGAGCTAGGTTCTAAATGCACGTAATAAAAACATATGGCCACAAGTATTTACTTGTAGATCTAAGCAGCTTTGATGGAATGTTGATGGGCAACTATCGCAACAGATCAAGTCACCACCATCGCCACAGATACCACAGGTATCATCATTTGGATCTTCACCACAAAAATCTACAAAATGGAAGCTCTTGCATTTAGATTCCTTTTGTTTGTTCCATGCATCTAACAAGCATTGCAAGAGGGGAATTCCTGTTTCTAAACATATATTCTGAAAAGGCCGATGGAGTTTGCTCCCTGCATGGGTCTCAAATTCAGCAACAGTGAAGACATCACAACAACAGTTGCATCGGATGCCATCCCTGGTTATCCTACCAGACTTGCTCTCACGAGTTCGTGTTTTTCTTTGGATCAAATATTCCACCTTCCCATCCTGTGGAACAGTACCCAAATCAATCATCCAAGCAAGCACAGTTCGCTTTCCATCATATAGCACATAGCCACCATTATCAGATTCAGCTCCATCCATTGAGTTGCGGACCAACAAAGCATAGCGCTTTCTATTTTGTGTCTGATGTATCTTACGCTTCCTGCCTGACACTTGTGTTCCCCTTTGTAATATACCATCAGAGTTTTCCTCTTCATGAAGCAAAAGTTTCTCTTTCAGCAGCTTCTGCTTTTTCTTTTTCTTTACATCCTCATTGTCCCCATTGCCCTTCCTTTCCTTTCTCCGTTTATTCAATTTCTTTTCAGCTTCTCCATCATCCACTGTATCATCATCTCCCCTCTTTGGCTTCTTTTTTCCTAGCCTTTTCTTCCGAATTATTCTTGTAAGGATGCTAAGTTCATCTTCTGGAATTGGAGTAAATATGAAACCATTCGGACTAACCTTAGGGTCGCAATCACCACTCTCATAATATTTTTTAAGAGCCCTGTAAGCCTTGGTAACTGACCAGTGAGTGTTTCCTTCAGGATTAACATACACTGCATCATTGTAAAGTCTATTATTCCTAGGCCTGTAATCAATTGTCCAACCTGCTGCTTTCAGCAGTTTCACTATTTGGGCTTTCACAGCCCGTTTTGCTGCTGATCTTCTCCGTTCCGCTTCATCCCCAGCTTTCCTCACGCTTTTTTCCTTGCCTTCCACATTCACAAAATTAGGTCTCAATATTGGTGAAGCCTTGCTGTCATTTGTTTCCACATCATCAAACCTAACTTTATTAGCAGACACAAACCTCTTGACATTTGAATCTTTCCCAATCAGTCTCTTCTCCGAATATGAAGTATTAGCTGGCACATTAAACTTTAAACTCCCCCTCAATTTCTTTCTGCCCCTTCTTAACCCACCCAGTCTTTTTTTCCCATTGATAAGCTTCCCCATCAAAGCCTTGTTACCACCCTGCAGCTTGGTAGGTCTTCCACGCTTACGGATTACACCTTCCCTTACCTTGCTATTATTTTGATCACTCCCATCCCTTTTCAATTCAACCCACTTCTTCACTGGCCCATCACTGCCCTGCACTTTAGGTGGTCTCCCACGCTTACGGATTACACCTTCTCTTACTTTGCCATTATTTTGAACACTCCCTTCACCTTTCAACTCAACCCACTTCTTCAGTAACCCATCACTGCCCTGCACTTTGGATGGTCTCCCACGCTTACGAATTACACCTTCCCTTACCTTGCTATTGTTTTGACCACTCCCTTCCCTTTTCAACTCAACCCACTTCTTCACTAGCTCATCACTGCCCCGCACCTTGGTTGGTCTCCTGTGCTTACAGCTCACCTCCTTCCTTAATTCACAATCAAAGTGATCACCCTCTCCCATTTCCATCACAAACCCATCATTGCCGTGTATCCTGGGCAGTCTCCCATGCTTATGGCTTGTCTCCTCCCTTGTCTCAACAGCAGAGTGGTAACTCTCTCTTGCTTTAACCTCATCTGCTTTCTTCTTAAGCCCCTGATTCCTATGCACCTTTTTTGGTCTGCCA
>JBBYHM010000007.1:330071-347236 GCA_038381775.1 Adansonia rubrostipa
CTGCCTACCTAAATATTGGGCTGGTCTGCTACTGGTTTATTGCGGTTTTCTTTGTTGCCTGTCAAGCTCGATGGGCTTTCGGCTCGTTTTATTACAAATGTCGGTTTAGGCTGAGCCTAGGTTTTTTTTTTTTTTTTTTTAGTAAATTGCTTTATCTTTTCTTTATTTCAAGGCTGATGAAAATTTTGAAAGATAGGATGATCTGATCGCCTTCTCAATGTTTTGAAAAAGTTGCTAAACTACCCTTGGAATAGCTTACGTTCTTTGATTAGATTCTGATGGGTCGCCTGACATCCACTGTCGAAATTCCGGAACGAGAACATCGATCTGACCGCGAAAACGGCCGATACATATCTGAATCTGATGGTTCCCCCAACTACCGCCATCGCCGTCGTAGCCCTAGTTACGAAGCCTATGAACGCAACCGCCAGAGCCGCGACGGTAGCCTACAGCGTAACCGTTCTGGTTCACCTGAGTATAGGAGCCCCAGAAGGCGAAGCCCTGTCGAAATTCCTGAAAGAAAGCGTTTTGACCGCGAAAGCGGTCGGTATGCGTCCGGATCCGATGATTCTGTCGATTACCGCCGCCGTCGTCGCAGTCCCAGTTACGACATCTACGACCGCGACCGACCTCGTTACCTTCACCGTTCTGAGTCACCTGAAGACCAAAACCCTAGAAGACGGAGTCCGGCCCATGACCGAACCCTCAACTCTCTGCCCAAGAAATTCGGCAAGAATCGTAGCTACCTGGACCGAGATTATCGGAACGGAAAACATTTAGAGTCCGAATCGGACGAGGAGTTGAAAGGATTGAACTTTGAAGAGTATAGGAGGCTGAAGAGGCAGAAGATGAGAAAGGCGTTGAGATTCTGTATTTGGGAGAATACGCCAAGTCCATCTAGGAATGAAGACGATGATTTGGAGGATAAAGGTGATGAAATTTCGGAGAAGTATGGTGAGGATAATGATGATGAGAAGAGCGACTCGGATAAAGAAAAGGAGAAGAAGAGCAATAAGAGAGTCAAATCCAAGTCTGAGTCTGAAAAATCTGGAAGTAGTGAGTCAGAGAGCGAGCCAGAGAGTGAGTCAGAATCTGAATCGGATGATTCGAGGTCTCAGAAGCGGAAGAAGAGGTCGAGTTCTAAGCGTAAAAGTAGGACAAGCAAACGTAGAAGTAGGAAGACATCGTCTTACAGCGATAGTGAATCTGATGAGAGTGAGAGCGAATCCGATGATGAGGAAGATAGCAAGCGTAGAAGAAGCAGGAAGTTGAGGAGAAAACAGAGTGGGCGAAATAATAATAGCAAGAAAAGCAGTAGAAGGAAAAGAAGCAGGAAGAAGAGTAGGTATAGTGACTCCGATGAGAGTGAGAGTGGTGAAAGTGACACTGACGTATCCGATATGAGTAAATCTTCTGATGATCGTGTCAAGTCAAAGAAGCGGAAAAGCTCTTCAAATTCAAGGTCTAGGAGGAATAAGAAAAGGAGAGGATCAGAAACTGATAGTCAAGCTTCGTATTCTGCTACGAGCTCAGATTCTGGAGTTGATGCCATGAGTAAAGCAAAGGCAGATGAGGCTAAGATGGCTGAAATTAATGCTGCTGAGGCTCTTATGTTTAAAGAAATGATAGAGGCTCAGAAGAAACCTGCATTGGATAATGAGCCAATGGTAGGCCCTGTACCATTGCCAAGAGCCGAGGGACATATAAGTTATGGTGGTGCTCTGAGGCCTGGTGAAGGTGATGCCATTGCACAATATGTCCAACAAGGGAAACGTATCCCACGAAGAGGTGAAGTGGGTCTTTCTGCCGAGGAGATTCAAAAGTTTGAGAGCCTTGGGTTTGTGATGAGTGGTAGCAGACATCAGAGAATGAATGCCATTCGTATTAGGAAAGAAAACCAGGTTTACAGTGCAGAGGACAAGAGGGCATTGGCAATGTTTAACTATGAAGAGAAAGCAAAACGTGAGCACAAGGTTATGGCTGATTTGCAAAGGCTGGTGCAGCGCCATATTGGGCAGGATGTTGGTCCCACTCACAACCCTTTTGCTGGAAAGGATGGGGCTGATGCTTGAATCCCATGTATGTTCTGTTATTTATAAGCTGTTGGAACTATTAGTTTATTGCTAATTCGTTTGTATGTGTTGCAATGTAAGCATTTTCTCTTGAACTAACTGCTGAGAATTGCTCTTTTAGTGTTTTTTTTTTTTTGGGGGGGGGGGGGGAGGGGGGGTGGTTGTGTGTTAAAGGAAGCATTTTTACTATAGTATTTAGAACATAGAAATAAGAAAATTTGTGTTATGTTGGCACAATTTGCATTATTATCAATGTTTTTTTTATAACCTTATTTGGTGTTAATTAGTGATACTTAAATAGAGAAGATTATTATCAGTTGGTCCAGGTGGAGGCTGAAGGTGGGAAGAGAAAAGCTTAATCCTTAGATTTGTGGTATCTTGGATTTTCTGGTGACCGAACGTTCAGTTGGTAATAAAAATATACATGGACAAGAGTATCCTAAATTATCAGCCTTGGAATGTCTTATTCTGACATTGCGAAAGCTGGACGAAAGTTCTTGGTTGTATGGTTAAAGTTTTAAAAGAAGTCAGTTATAGTTTATCTTCGGATCCTAATGCTGCATATCTTTCAAGTATCCAAGCTTTGAGGGCTAAAAGCTTGGCAATTTTGTTAAGGAAACTTAAATTGTCTTCAATGTCTTAGAAATCATATTGGAGCATATTAATTTTTACAAATGTTAATAGAAGGGTGAACAGGCTTGGGAGAGTTGGCTTTTAAGACTTTTAGCAGGTTTTAAAAGGTTAACTATCCCTCTCAATTCAGTAGCTTGATTATATTCTATATGAGTAGAGTGAATTTTTTTTCTCAAAGATTTCGTACACTGGATCTGACTTGGCTATTAAGTAATAATGGATGATGTGCATTCTGATAATTTCGGAAGTAGACTAGGCTTTTCTTGGGTTTTTGATCTAATATCTTGCTTCTGCTCTTGCCATATCCATAGGATGTAATAGAATATGTTTGTTCTCTTATACACCCTTAATACATTCATAGAGCAGTTATCGATTCCAAGCTCGGGTTGTTGGATATTGTGGCTTGTGGCTCCTGCTGAACTTGCTAAATGCTCAAGAAAGATTGGGTGCAATAACCTTAGGAACACTTTATAGGAATTCTTTTAGAGAATGACAAAGAAGAAAGAGAGCTTGTAGCATGATCTACAGCCCTGTTTAGGGGGTTTTGTTTAAATGAAAGGATTTCAACTTGAGTACAACATGCTACATAAAAGGAAATGGTTCTGATGTCATAATTATTGCAAGGAGACTTTGACATTAAACATTTTGCTTGCTCATGCAGATTCTTGAGCTTGTCATCAGAATTGGGCAAATTCGTCGTCTGAGACTTGTTAGTGAGGGAGATTGTGACGGTACACAGACCAAGGGACAAGTTCAACTGGGCATCTATTTTGAATCTATGTAGTGTATGCATGTAGCTGGTGAATAGCAGCACCAACAATGAAAAGTTAACTGTTATTTGCTTGCTGTCTATACAACTTTTGTTGCAAAATATGAAATCCCTTTAGAGGATAAAGTTGCCTTCTGCAATAATAATAATAATAATAATAATAATAAAAAAAAGAGAGGAAGAATCTATTGAGTAGAAAACATACTTAAGCCGTTGTTGATTAGAAATTTGAATAACAATCGAGACGATATAATAGTTGATGCCAACCAAGGAATAAAAGAGGGTTGATTCCTTAACTAAAGTACAGCCTCCTGAAAATATTGGGGTGGGTAGGTATCGGAAGTTAATACGGCAAGAAGAATCCTTGGAACGTGGGGGGCCTCTCCTTAGAGGACTTACCCTGATTTTAGCTACAGTCTTATGCAATCTGAGAAACAACTCAAATTTAAAATTTTTGTTAAAGAAAAAAAAAATGTTTTATATGTATTGTGACGGGTGTTGAACTAAAAACTGGATTTGTTAGTTGAACTACTTGAATAAGAATTAACACCTTGATTGGTGTGATGAGTATATAAAAATCAGATAATAGTCAAACTGATAAAAATTCTTTCAACCAATAAATAACAGATTAAATTAGTAAAAAGTTTTATTTATATATATGTTTTACAATTTTATTTATAATCAATGAGATTTAAATTTTTATTTTTTTAGTTTTGTATTAAAAATTGCATCATTAAATTAAATATATATTTTTATTAATGATCAATTATATTTAATATTTATTTTTATATAAATTAATATTTAAACATAAAAATTCAAAAAATTAAAGTACCAAACTCGTTAATCCAACCGATTGAGTTTGGTCCAGTTTATTTTGACGTTGACGACGGGTGATGAAGTTACATGGCCGTTTACATCTTGTCTTTAAGATCCATTGCAAGATTTAGAGCACTTATATATGAGCTAGCTTCTTACAAAATTAGCATTCATCCTACTTACGTCGGTATATATAATTATATAATAGAGCTCATAAAGAAGTTTATAGGGTCGATTAAAATGTTCTAAAATCATCAACTTCTCCAAATACAGGAGGGAAGGAGGGAGGAAAAGGAGAGAAGGGAAAGTACATAAAACAAATTAACAGGACAGGACAGGAGACATCTATAATCACATGATTCCATCATCATCATTTCACTAAGCACTCACTCTCCCATGTCTCTCATCTTACAAGTCATAAACTTGTTTGCCGGTGAACTTAACTTCAATGGGACTGACATTCTTCCCAATTGATCTGAAGTTCTGCCCCACTCCTTGACGACCTGGGTTCACTTTCTCAGGATAAACTCCATCTTTGGGGTGAAGGTATTGAACCTCACCATTAGGGAAAACCCTGTAAAATTGGTACTTGATCTTGTACTTTGACCTCAGTCTGGTACCCAGTGCCAAGCACTGCTCTTTCCTTGCCAACTTGAGCAAGTTAGGTCCTTGCCTCATGATGGCTGCCCCTCCGGTTGGCATCTCGAAGATTTGTTCTTTGGGTGAATCCCATGTGATGACATAGAATTCTTCAACTTGGGCCTTTCTAAGCAGTCCTCCAGTGCTTCCTCCAAAGATGGGTGATGGGGTGTTGGGGTCCAATTCTGGAGGGGTGAAACCAACCGGAGCTTCCTTTATTGTGGCAGCAGCTGATGACGACTCATCTGCAGCTGCAGCCCTAATATTGGTTCTGTGACCCATGGACAGGTTGAGGAGGGACTTGGAGGTACCAAAGGAAAATGATGCGGATGGCTTCCATGGAGCTATAGTTTTGGGGGTGTTGATTGTGGGGGTAAACAGACCTGCTTGAGTTGCCATGGCGATGTAGAAGATGACGGATTTGGAGCCGCAGTTGGGAGGGTTTTTTTTTTTTCTCCTCCTTTTGATGTTTAAGGGCAGGGGGGAGCTTGGCTTGGAGATCTTTGTGACGGATGATAAATGATAACGATTTTAGATGGGTGGTGGTGTTTGGATTTCGATAGTTGGATAAGATGATATTACTTGGACCAATAGGATGCTTGATTTTGATGCTTGATCTTACCCAAGCCTAGTTCTCACTTTTTCTAATATCCAATAAATTAATTTTGATATTCCATAACTTTATATACACCGTAAAAAGTATATACGCAGTAAGGACCACCATAAAATTTCCATATTATATGTTACAGTGTAAATTTCATGTAAGATTACAGAACAGAAACTAAAAACACAAATGGTAAGTTCCAAACCAATGCTTTCCTTGAGTCTCGTATTCCTTAAAGAGTAATAACACATTTTTTTTTTTTCACAAAAGAGATCTTGACAGAGGAAAAGTTATATATGCGTAACTTAAATTCTAAATCTACTAAATATTACTTTTTCAAGATGATTATATGGACTAATCGAGTTACATTTTAAGTTTAAAAATAGTAACACATTCAATTCAAGCTTAATGTTACACAAAACATCACCGGAAAATGATAACTAGGTCTCTTCAGGCGCAGGCAATAACCTGAGCCTGTCCTCCGACGAACCACCCGAAGAAGCCCTGCCTTCTGCTAGAAGTGAATGGAAGTCGCTACCATTTGCCTAGCTTCGAACTTAACTGCTTTAGATGGAAGAGTAGGTTAACGTCGTTGGCAAAAGGACATTAATCTTTTGACGGATTTTAAGTATTTGTGAGTTGTCTCATCATTCATTATGTGAGCAACACTGTTGGTGTCGATCTTCTCCCGAGCTGAACGTTGTTAGTCAGTATTGTACCGGTGGACGTATCGTTTTTGTTCTGGTATAGGTACATATCAGTACCAGTATATTTCGATGTACCGTTTTGAGTTTATTGGAGTTTGAATATTTTTAATTTATATATATGAAAAATATTTTCAAATATGAAATAAATGATATTAAATAAATTTTATATATTAAATATTCATCAATATATAAAATGTTTTATAAAAAAAACTTCATCAAATATAAAAAAATCAATATCAGTTATCTAATAAAGTTGAAATTTTTTAATAATCATTAAATTTATGAGTAATTATGTCTAAGATTCATTAAATTTATGAATAATTATGTATAATATTCATCAAATTTAAGATCAGTGTTGGTTTATTTTTTTTTTTACAAGCTTATATTATATACCAGTCGGTATAGCTATTTTCAACCGATATCACCGAAACAGGTCAATACCTACCGGTACGGTCGGTACAAATCAAAACCAAAATCAAAACGAAACTAGCTATCACCGGTACGGTTATATATCGAAACCGGCACGTACTGACCAGTACGATCGGTACCGGTACGGTACCGACAACTATGATAGTGGCAACAATTGGCCACAGTGCATTACCAATAGCCAGCTTAATCAAATGGTCCACGGCAGCCAGGTACTCGACTACAACTAGTAATGCTTGAGGGATATCATCTGGAAGAACCTGGCATTGGAACATAACAAGTAAATATTGGATTTTAAGAATGCAAAGTTCTGTGAGCAAAGCCATAAACACACACAATGAGACGATAACATACATATATATGTATATAGAGTGCAATGTCTTCACTTTGTTTTTACTTTGATTAGAGAGAAGTAAACAATTATATCTGATAAATGAAGTTAAAAGGATATGCAAAACAAAGACCGACAACTAAGAATACAGCAACGACCGACAACTATATCCGTTGTGAAGCTACCAAAGGTGCATCAGCAGATTTAATTTGCCACATTCCACCGTCCTTAATTTTCACCCTAGAGTGCAGATCACATAGAAAAATACAACAAATAATGGTTTGGCTCTCCATATAAATTTCTGATAAATAAAGCAATTTCCCCCCACAAGGTACTTCAATGCTTTGAGTTAAAACCAATTTCATAGAATTAATAGGGAAGGAATAATGCATGTTTCATAGCATAAGCATCCATTGATGTCTTAGAGTGATTTAACCTCATAACATCCAGATTCCAGCACAGCAAGAGAGTCATGCTTGTGAAAGGAATCAAACGGAAGCACTATGTTTTTTGGGAGCTTAAACTAGTTTGATAAGGAAGAGTCGCTACAGGTTTACTAAATTAACTCCATTTTTCAAAAACAAGAGATTAAGAGTGCATTAGAGATAGCATATAAGCTTGGGTTTGTTTCTAAATATCTCCTCCCCATCCCCTCTTTATCAAAAAAATTGTGAAGCAGGCAGTACTAATAAACAGTTGAGCCATGCAATAAGTATAGTCAAAACCCTGATGCAAGATGAATCTCCTATCTGATTCGAACACTACGTTAGGTTCACCATTGATTGCCAATTTAACAAATATCACCTAAAGAATTCTTTATGAGGAATTGATTAACAAGTATCACTTATCTTAACGCCATTCAAAAATTTGACCCCAATTAACAGGGTCATAACTTTCTTAAGTAGACTTGGACCCGCATTCAACAAAATTACAATTTACTGATCATCAACGCAATTTGGTGTTGGCATACTTACAGTTGATCTTTCTTTCTTCTATGTCCTCCATCCCTAGCTGCTATTTTTACTATTTAGAAGGCACAAATCTCAAAAGAACGGATGAGAGAGTAAATTTAAAGAAAGCTCCTAAGAACAACTTGAGGATGAATTTCATAACCCTTACAAAGCTTGCATCTTTCCTATAGAAGCAGATGAGAAATCATCAGAAGACCACTCAAAAGCATTTCCTCCCCTCAAAGTTCGATTTTCTTTCACCTTTTGTAGATTGTATTTCATGGAACCGTTTTCTTTTATGCCTGTTGCATACATGAAAGATTCTTCCAAAATGACAATACAAGAATAAGAGAATACGTAGAACCTAGAGTTTAATATTAGTTCACGTAGTTACTTTTCAAAGATTTATAAGGTTCAAAATTTTAGTATCTTAAATTTTTTTTGTCCAAATTACGGCTTCTTTTGTAGAGCAAAAATGGGATTATGGCATATTGAAGAATAAAATAATCCTAATTGGTATGGATTTAGAGACTCTGCTACTTCTGTTGTTTAAGGAAGCTTGTGAGAAACCACGAAAGTGTGGGGTCAAAAGGTGAAAAAAAAAAAAAAGGTTCAAAAGAGGTTAATCTTAAAAACTCTCTTGTCGAACTTATGCAAACGAAAACAAGGAGGGGTAAAGGAACAAAAGAATACTAAAAGACCAAACGAGTCAATAACATCAGTTGCTTCCAGCTCCTACTTTTGAGAATTTTTAGTTCTGTTTTCCAGCTTCAAATATCTCTTTCAGCCCCCAGCTAGTCCACCCAACAAAATAAAGAGAAACAGGAAAAAGGGCAAGTAGCCAAATGGGGGCAAAGGTTAATTTTTCAAATAAAGCGGTCATGAAACTAGGAACATTGCTTGTTGCAAATGATTATATCCTATTTACACGTCAGGATCACCTTGGACCAATCAATTTAATTTGACCCCATTTAACACCCAACCCAACAGCGCAGACTTTAAACAGGGCAACCAACCCTAAGACCCAAAATATGGTGTTGGTCGGCTCCCACTTTCGTTCTACGAAACTGTAGGCTTTAATCACAGCCCCAACTGCCTTTTAACATTATCCTGCCTTCTTTGGACCAACGGACCAGGCCCCGCCAGGTCACCACAAGCCGATGTGGTTGTGACAACTCCACGTGCCTTTCATTAACATAAAAAGCTTGGTCCCCCAAACTCTGCAATGTATCCTGCGCCTTTCCCCTTCAAATTTCACCAGGGCAGGCTGCATGAAGAAGGCATCACCATCTGCCGTAGGCAATATATTAATTTTGCCGTTAAATTTCAATACTTGAGCTCCGAAAGCTGGCTGGGGCATGTGCTCAAGATTGAAGGCACGTTCCTTCCACACACCGGAGGCGATTTCTGGCCATTACCAGCCGACGAATTCTCGCTTTGTTGTGATTGCAGTGTAGGAAGTGATGAACCAACTTTGCTGCTTGTTGAACTTGTTCTCAAGTTGCCACTGCTTGGTGGAGACCCAACAAGCATAGGCGACGCAGACTGGCTGGTCGTCGCTATTTCTTGTCCCTGTGGTGATAAGCCGGACTTGGAATTTAGCACAAACGATATCTGTGTTTGGCCCTGTGGAGGCCTCGATGGTTGCTGGGCAAAGTTTTTAATGGCCGAGGCATTGGTGGCTTGGGAAGCTGGCGTTCTAACTGAGTTTTTCCACGGGGTTGATTGCGCAGCGCTGTTGCTTTGTGGGAATGTAGCAGCATTGCTAGAAAAATTAGCAGCAATGGAAGTTGCAGGCATGGTGTTGGTTGTATAAGTTTTGCTTCGAGAAGCCATAGCAGGCCGCTGCTGATGTTGTTGCACCACGTGCTGCTGCTGAAGTTGAAGCAGCTGTTGTTGAAAATTTGATGAATTAGCAACAATGGGAGGATTTAAGGTTACTGTGGTGGAGGTGACAGAGCGAGGAGGCCAATTCCCAGTGACAGGAGAGGACAAAAAATTCAAACATCCAGCTGAATTTTCAAAAACATATGTCTGCCCGTTTGTTGTATGTGACTTCCCCGAACTTACCTTTTTTCCATCATCCAGATTGGTTGAACCAGATCCACTCTTCCCGTCAGATATTTGGTGATTCTTCTGCTGTGCAGCTTGCGGTACAGGTGCAACCTGGTATCCTTGCCGAGCTATCTCAGGCAGGCTATGAAAGATTGTGGGGTTTTGTGCCATAGATGAGAAGTTAAGATTTGAAGCTATGTTGTTCCCAGTGAAAGAGGCAAATGACATGGCAAATGCTTGTGGAGGGACGAGATCAACTCCGCCACCACCCACCATTGCAGAGGGTACCAAGGCAAACTTGAGCGGCTGATTAGGAAGTGCTGGGTTCTGGCCATAAACTTTTTTCTGAGTGTTTGCAGTTGTATTCTCTCCATTCATCTCAGGTTCAATTTTACGAGGTTGATTAGATGAAAGCATATTATGCTTCTGCAGCTGCTGTGAAGGCTTGCTTGTTGAGCTCAAAAAATTATTGCCACTAACTTGTCCAACCCCTGGCTGCTTACTTTCCAGTTGCTTATGGGATAATGACAAACCGCTTGATGTGACTGCATTCTGATAAGCTGGTTGAACAAGAGGCTGAGAGTGAGCTTGCTGCTGCTGCTGAAGTTGAGAATGGAACATCTGAGAAGAATGGAAAGACCCATTAAAGAAAGGCAACGCTTGAGTGGGGGCTCCTCCTCTATTTGCTGACGGGTTTCCAACAGGAGCAGAGATAGCAAAAGGATAACCATTGTTCTGTAATATGGTCAAGTACGGAGCTTGATTAGAACCCAAATTTGGGTAATTAAAGCTCACAGCTGCTGCGACTCCTGGTAACACTGTAGAGCTGGTCGAAATTCCAGGCGTTGAATTATTAGTGAATGATGCTTTGTTAGTTGAGCTAGCAGATTTAGAAGCGCCAGATTGATTTGCAGTTGCTTGATACTGGCTCAAAGGGAATATGAAAGCAGGGCCATGCTACAACAACATAAAAGAGCAGAACTTCGGAAATGACATCTTCTTAAAAAAATGGACAGAAAATGAACATAAGGACCCCGAAAAAAATGAATTAGCAAGAATTTTACATTGACTGAAAATGCATTAACATACCATCAAGTTACCAGCAGGTGCTGGTTGAGAAGCATGTTGAACCACAACCTGCTTTCTCTGAGCTGTGTCCACAAAATTTGTGTAGTCAGCGTTTTTTTCTTTCCTGGTAAGACCAGGAAAGCTTGCGGCAACCTCATCTTTCTCCTCTGTAGGGTTTAGATTCATAACTGGGAAGCTTCCTTGCAATGGATTTCCAGGAATCAAAGTTTCTGCAGAGGGCACCGCATTGAGATTGCTGAGCTTGGAACCAGTCGCTGCTGGCCAAAAATGGTTCATTCTTGCAAACTGCTGGTGTAAGTGTATGTTACGAGCAATGTAATGATGCATGGCACATCTTTTAGGCCGAGGCTGAGAAAGAGAGAAATGAAGGGGCTGCAAATTTCCAATAGAAACTCATAGTCAATATAAAACCAAGAAAATATGTAACGAATAACCTGAGCCATATATTTAGACCTTTGGCCTAGTAAGGAAATCAGTACTTCGTACCGGTAATGCTGCAGATGATCTGGCACTTGTATCCATGGCCGAAATTGTCTGAGGCATATACCTGCGATGAAAATAAAGTTTCTACTATTTAGAAACAAAATAAATATTAACCGCAAGCATATTTAACAAAAACAAAATGTAGAACCAGAACAAAGTCTTGATAGCTTACCCCAGAGGTGGCAGACTATTTGGCCAGCCAGCAAGGGTGACTGGCAAAGGCATTGAACTAGATTGAGCTGAATAAAATAAGAGAATCGATCAGATAAACTAATCATACCATGATTCAAGCAAACAGATCTAAAGTTAATAAATAAAAATCATTGAGCAACACAGTGGGTCAACGCTGAAACATATTACCAGTTTTCTCCACTTTACGATTGCCAACTTTAGATAGCTGTTGTTTTTGATCTTGCTCGAATTTACAACAATCACTAGCAGCTTGATGCGGCTTGTCCAAATCAAGGTTCAACGAATCTCGCTCCTCGCTAATTGTATCCATCTTCTTGACTTTACTGTCTTTTGCTCTCGTTTCTTTCTTCACAACCTTTGCTTCATCCTTGGCCGATGTCCCTATGTTCTGCATCAAAAATGAAAAATAAAGAAATATATTTAATCCATCAACAAAAATCAGAAGAAATCAGTAGAGCTCAAAGGCACTCACCGACTCTACGTCCAGGACCTTGTAAATAGGATCCCATGAGATATCCGCTGGGCTGTCCCTTACTGGAGATGATGCCATAGGAGGAGGAGCCTGCTGGAGATGGGAAGCATTATTCATCACTCTTTTTACTTCAGTAATTTGGACAGCAAAATACCAGCTGAAGTAATCTTAATTGGAATTTTCAACAGAAGGTGATCCTCACCATCAAATCGATCTTGAACTTCCCTTCACGTTGGCCCTCCACATTTGTAATAGTTGATATTCTGTGATATCCCACGCCAATTGTATAAAAAAATTCAGATATCTTGAAAGCATTAATTAAAGGACAAAGAAAGCAATGATGCTCACGCTTTGGTCACTGCGGGATCCTGAGAATCAACATCCAATTTAGCGGATTCCTTTTCAGTCGTAACAGACTTTTCCATAGTCACAGCTCTATCTACGGAATTTGGTTCTTCTTCTTCAACCGATGGTTTTGAATCTCCCTGCCTAATCATCATCATGTTCTCCCGTGACTCCATTAACGCTGTGCCCTTATCAAGATTAGATTCGGAAATCACTGCATTAATTCCTAATATTTGACCCTTTTCTGGTGAACAAATTTGCAATTTCGCCTGCTGCTCATTCTCAACGTTCACTGGAGTAAGAGCATCCATAACTTCAACTTTCTTTGAGGCTACAAATGCCAATAATAAAAAAAATTAAAAAGAAAAAAAGAAAAAGCAATCCTAGTAGCAAAAAGATTGGATGCTGAAACTACCCACCAACGCGGATTAATGGATCCGGCAAAACCGTTGTCTGGGGTTGACTCTGTGCAGGGCTTGCCATCTGAGGAGAAGCAGAGATCTTGAAATTAGTAGAGAAAACATTTGCACCTTCATATTCATGGTTTGACAAAGGATTTCCAGCGCTATCTTGTTTCTTGGAGCTTTGCGATTGCTTCTTCAATCCATAAAGAACCTCCGCGATTTCAATCTCGATATCCTCTTGGACTGAGCTCGGAGACTTGGTCGCCTTTGGAAGCCGAGTCTTAGGTCCATTTGTCTTCTGCAACATCCGAAAAACCAAAAAAAAAAAAGGAAAAAAGAAGAGACCCAAAACACCTAAATCCTCTCAATTTCGTAAAACATTAAAAAGCCAGGGAAAAGGAAAAAAAAAATAAACACGGAAGCTGACCATCTTCTTTCTAACTGAACCATTTGAAAAAGACGGTGAAACTCGGTCGGACTCAACGCTCCGACGAGCCGGCGAAATTGAAGCTCGCCGATGGCTTTGTTCCTCCACGAAACCACCATTTCCAGCCACCCAATTCTCATGTGACCTTTTCACTGAAGCTGAAAAGAAAACCAAAAAAAAAAAAAAAAATCATCTCCATGCATTATATCTAAATATAGGTAACTGAAAACAGCAATTTTGATACCTGACCGAGCCTTTCTGGGAACTGGAAAACCAATCATTTCATCGGTGGCCTTCGAAGGTGGTACATGCCTAGAAATTCTAGCCGAAGGTGAGATTTTACGGTTACTGAGCTGCTCGGTTTCGTTGTCTTCTTCTTCTTCTTCTTCTTCACCAGAACTCTCCTTGGTACTTTCTTCCCCGTCTTCTCTGTTATTGCTTTCTTGTGAAACCAACTTATTTTCTCGCCTACGCTTGCTCGGATTCAACAAATCTCGGTCTCCTTCTCTCTTGCTCGCTCTCTCTCTTAACCTCACCGTTTCTTGTATCTCCATCTCTCCATCTTCAGCAAACCCAAAGGAAAAAAAAAAGGAAAATTATTAACAAAAAATAAACTCAAAATAAATTGACAAAATACTTTATGTGGAGATAAAATGAAAAAAGTTTGAAACCACGTGAATGTCGGAGATTACTGCTTCTTTGACGACGTCTAGGCAATCCATTTGACGGAGCCAGGTTCGACCTTCTTGCTTCTCTGTTTCTCTCCATATTATACCTTTTTCTATTAAATCCTCAAAAGTAAACAGTATTCCAACGAGAATCGCCAGCCGTTTGGCAATACACCATAGTTTCCGGCGAAAAGAAAATGCTGAAACTTCAGATTTCAACTTCTTACAGTAAAGAATCGATAGAGAGAAGTAAAATAAGGAAAAAAAAATCTGAGAAGAAATAAACTAGCTTGAATATTGAAATGAAGAAATCTGCGTTTGCTTTTCTGCTTTTTCACTCAGCTTTTTGTCTTCAGTTCTTTTTGTGCCCAAAATCTCTTATCTCTTTTTTTAAAGGGAATATTAACCAGACATTGATATTTAAATAAAAATTATAATCAATATATTATTTTTAATTGAATTTTTTGAATAATACTATTTAAATATAATTTCTTTAAAAATATATATTTAACCAACTTTAAACGCCCAGCTGTTAACCAAAAAAGTTTTTTACTTATACTTTTATTGTTGATCATTCACGCAAGGGAAAGTGGAGACCGGAAACGCCCTCCAGAAACTAGTCTTGACGGCCTATATTCCTCCGTCACGAAAACGGTTTGATCTCTACCGTTCACTGGTTTAAAAATCCGACGATTGTGATTTCTAGATGCCAACATGGCAGCAACGTCACTTTCTGATGGAATATGGAAAATGCCCACTAACTCGCCACGTTTCAGGAACTTTGTATATGTACATATATATATATATATATATATCTAATCTTTCTTTTTATCTCGGGGCCTCTGGGGGCTTTCAGGCTCACCTTCTATTATCCCCACGCGTTTATCTGCAGCGTGACGAAACAATGTGAAACATCGTGCACCAAAAGGGTTTATATTTTTCTTTTGGTGGATCCCACTCCAGAAAGAACACTTGTCGGCTGTCCAGTAGCCGGTCCACCCAAACGAAATATCTTTCTTTTTTCATGTTTTTCAGTTTTTCTTTACCGTACAGTCGACAAGGAAGCCGGTTTGGCCCGTTGCCCGTATTATCGACTTTTACAGTCCACAAAAAGCGAGGATTAGTCACGTGGGAATTGGTAGGCTCCGAAAAGACCGTCAGTCGGTATAAAATTCTTTGAGATGGGACCCACACAGAAATTAAGGACCGAGATTTATTTTTTTGTTGCCGGTAACGAAAAAGAGGATCCGTTGGATTGGAATCCAACGTGGCTTTAACTTGGGTTTTACGAATTAGCACCATTAAAAAAGCGAGTCTGCCCTGGAAACCAGCATTCAACAATCACAGTAAAATTGGACGGTCTCTAATGTTTTGGCAGCAGAGTGTACAGATCTCGCGTTGGAATGGCGGGTTCCTCATCGGGGCTTTCCGCTGACCTGGCATCAAAGTATGACGTCACTGACAATGAAGGGCGGGGAAACCGTAAATGATAACCTGATCCAGATTTTTTTCATTATTTTTATTTATTATTATTAACATAATTTTAATTATAATTCATAAATTTAATTTAATTTAATTTTAATAATTTATAAATAAATCATATACATATAAATAATATTAATAAATATATTAAAAATAAATAAAAATTAATGGATATAAGTTGAACACTAAAAACTCTTCAGATAATAGCGCCAGGGGACGATTTTCGTCGTTGTCAAAAAGTGATGTTACGTCGAATGTGCTCTCGCGTTAGGACAGGCAGGATTGTTTGGCCATGTAGAAGTGTGTGCGTGTGCGAGCGCGCGCCTAACAAGGCGAGTATACAAGTGGTCCCGAGTGGGAGAGAACTAGACCGGAAAATACACATGAAAGTAGGACATGATCCAAAGGCCGCAATCGCGACAGTGAGCGTGGGGGCTGTGATTGCCTCGTTGTTCTTTAGTTCTAGCTACTAGTGGCCTCGGATCTTGTATTGCCACGTCTGCTAACAGTGAATATGACCTTTAGTTTTTTAGTTTTTTTTTTTAATTAAGTTTTAAATATATAAATAAGGTAAAATTTTTTAATTTCGTAAAAAATTATCATAACGTTTTATTCTTTAGCATATTTCAGATATATATAATTCTGTTAATTTGGGAACTAAAAATATTATTAATTATATAAATTATTTTAATTCTCTTAGAATATTTAAACCAATCAACTGTGATTGTTAGTAGTAAATTAAATTATCTTAGAATATTTAAACAAATCAAGTGTAATCGTTAGTAGTAAATTTAAAAATCTTATTTTAAAAACATTGAATTGAAATTTTAAAATGAGCGAATTAAGAATTAGAAAAACAAATTATTTATATTTTATTGAGTAATTTAATATCACCAAGAAAAATTATAATTTAAACTTTTTTTTATATAACAATACTTAAAACTTATCAACTAAAAATAGCATATGGAATATTTAAACGATTAAAATATAAAGTTATAAGCTCCCTCATCAATAAATTAATACTAAATACTCCGTTGCCTTTTGTATGTTGACTGAATATGCAAATTTAAAATAATCTTCTTTACACCCTCTTATTCATATAAAGCCAAAGCGTATTTTCAAACCCAATATTTATTTTTTATTATTTTTTTCAAAGATAATAATAATAATAATAATAATAATAATAAAGTAAAGCAAATGCCTATTTTAATAAAACGAAATCTAAAGTATTCCAGAATCTTTATGCTATAATGATGGCTTTGCACGCTAAAACCTTATTTTAAATTTTTTTACTAAAAAAAAGTCCCACTTTTGTATTATTATATTATTATTACTAGTAAAAAAATAATAAAAGCATGTTTCTTTGGCTTTTTCAATACTTGTGTTTCTAAATATAATAACATAATAATAAAATTATATTAAATCTTAGAACAAGAAATCTATCTTCTTTCCACTATCCCAAATTTCAAAATTAATTAAATAAAATATTGAAAAACACCTTGAAAAAAAAAATTAATCTTTAAAATTGTTGATGTCTTCTTTGCTGGTACCAGAAGTTAGGCAAGATCCTGCAGCACAGAAGAGTCAGAAGGGTGCCGGAG
>JBBYHM010000007.1:347336-467432 GCA_038381775.1 Adansonia rubrostipa
AAAAGGCAACCGGCTAAGCCGGTTGCCTTGGGGCCTTACGGGAAGCGCTCCATAAGGAGCGCTCCCCAGAAGTCCCCATGTTCATCTTTCTTCATTGACATGGACGTCCGTCTCTATTCCCAAAAAAGAAAAGAAAACAGTATGCCTCCGATATTGAAATGTGATTCTTGGGGGGGGGGGGGGTAATTCATAATTGGCCATTGAATGCTGGAAGTGGTCCTACCAAAAAAAAAAAAAAAGGTTGAATGGTAGATCTTAATGGGCTTGCCCGGTCGAAAATAAATTAGTTTGCCCAAGAAAACGACTGTACATTGAAAATGTCTCGCGGCTAAAATAGTTGGTCCTAATTAGAGGCTGGAATCCATTTGGTTTTTTTGGGCTTTCAGCCCGAAAAATCTGCACTCGGGTGTTAGGATGACTTTTTTTTTTCCCCTTCAAAATGCTTGGTTGATCCCTTCGTTATATATATATATATATATATATATATATACAACACGCACATTTTTTGGTACAAACACAGTGCAGGTAATTAATTGCAATAAGTACGAACTATTAATAAAAACAGGTAGTGAATCTAAATTCGAGACTTTAGATGCTTGAAAAGACTCTCGCATGGCGTGCTATGTATTTGGAACATGACAAATTGTGAAAAAATTGATTTACAGTTGACACTATCACATGGGCCAAAAATGGCACCTTGTCACGGTCCCTTTGCACATCAATAAAAGACACAGATAATGAAGTCTTATTATTATTCATGTAAGAAAGCCGCCAAATCACGTCGTTTGATGAAAGATATGCGCTTGTATTTTTAAAATTCTAGTAGTAGAAATCTGCCCAAATCATCACCAAAAATATTGCCAAATTTCAACTTTTTTTTTCTTGTCTCTGCCATTTTTGTAATTGCATGAAATCTCGCATTCGGAATCCAAACAGCGCCCATAAAATATGGTAATACATATATATATATATATATATATATAATATCCAATAATTTTGGTGAGCAGTCGTGGTTGCAGCTGCAGAACAGGTGGGAAAATTTCATTGACTTAACAACGTTTAGCTGGCTTATTATTTTGGGCAGAGATCCCCCCCAACCAGGGCAATTTACTTTACAGCTCATCTCTAAGATCTGAACCTGACGAGGTTCCTCTCTCGGAATTGTCGCTGCCTCACAGAATCTTCTTGGGCTTCATTCTACTTCTTATCTAAATCAATGTATCGTACACATGACATGAGAAAGAAGGGTTTCTTTTCCTGCATTTGTTTTACTGGTCAATGATTAGCCATCATATTACATACGTTGCTCTTTTGTTACACATAATTCATTAAAAAAATGATATTGAAAATTGACCACTTTACGTTAATTAAGCAAGCAAGCAATACGACAACAAGCCATAGTTCTACATAACAGCCGCATCGTAACCAAAATCTTGTCCAACGTTCCGCTATTTTGCCGTTACATGTCCGAGATAGGAAATCACAACTGGCTGAAACCGTTGCGTAATGCCGCAAAAGCGGAAGAAAAGCGATGCAACGCCCGCTACATAGGATATACAGAGCAGTAATGGCATGGGAATTTCAATATCCTGTTCTTCGAATAGCAAAAAAAAAAAAAAAAATCGTTCTGAGGGGTAGCATTTGTTAATGTCGTGATATATTCATTAACGCTGAAAATTTGGAGCTTCATGAAGCTGTTAGGCATGCAAGGATTCACTCCACAATTTGATATCTTCTCCCTGACCCAGCAGTCAAACCTATTCAAATTCGTTCGTTTGTATGTAAGTTGTTATAGCTTATAAACTGATTCTATTTCTGCAATTTTTTTAGTTGATAAACTCTTTTGGTTCTATGAAAATTTCTTGTCTCAAAATCTCCCTTATCTTGATTCTTGACTAATCCTTGTTTAGAACTTACAAAGCAGAGTATATAAGTTTAGTCCGCATAAGGGTTCTAGGAAGTGCCAAAGTAGAATTGACTCCACTTTGAGGGTGGGAAACAAGGAAGCAAGAATCACTGGGGTTGTGACCTTGGCTTATAGGACGGTCATCTGGACCACTTTTTTATGATACACATAAAAGCCATATCTTAATAACACGGCATGTAAGTTCTGTTTGGTTTGGACCGGTGCATTAGAGCTTACTTCATTTTTACAGTATAAAGAAGTCAGTTTTTTCAAAACAAAATTTATATATAATCATTATAAATATTAAAATGATAAAATATGATATCAAAATATATAAATATATTATTTTTTAAAACTTAAAAAAAAAATTACGTTTGCGACATTTGTCTCGTAACACCCACAATCGTGACACCATGACCACGTCCATGATAAAATTCGCAGCCACAATTTAATACTATGGAAGAAGCACCCCCCCCCCCCACAGTATAATTGTGATCACTGGTCAATTCTGACATCGGAATTGGGGTGATTAAACGAAGTAATAGTTGTTTGGTCATGATGTGCTCACATTGACGTTGATTTCTCATGCTAACTTTTCTTATCTCCCGGTGGATTAGTGGTCACGCTGTTGTAATGTCCTTATCTCAATACTATGCCAACACTGCTACTGTTTCCTTCCACTGCTTCATTGTATACATACATACATACGCACACAAAAGAGTCGGACATTACTTTCTTCCAACAAGTAAAATTCACAAGCATATACAAATCAAACAAATTTACACATATATATATTTATTAAATAAAGACAAGACTCGCATGGAGTGGGCGTTCAAGGGTGGAATTAGGTTGGACCAAATTTTAGTAGCAAAAACGAGATTCAGTCTTATCTATTAAAATTGAAAGATTATTTATGTTAAAAGTACATTAAAATATTTAAAATATTTTTATAATTTAATTTAAATAAAATATTTTATTAATTAAATAAGAATTTAAATCTAAACAACTTAAATAATTAAAATTCACAATATCAACGTAAATGAGACATTAATGGGTACAAAATTGTTATTACCACGTACCACTCATTGGGTACAATTTATAGCTTTTATGTGAATTGCATGCAAATAATTCAACGTTAGAATGGTCACAAAGAAATAAATGGAGACGAAGAAAGGCATGAAATATACGTGCATATATATATATATATATATATATATATATATACACATATATATATATATATATATACATCTACATATATTAGCGTTAAAATACTAGATGATATAAACTTGCGGTTACCTGCAGTGAACCGGTGGTTGGGGGTCCTTTGGACACAAGCACAAGCAAAAAGGTTAGTAGGATTGGTCGACCAAGTGGGGGGCACCCCACCATGTGCTAGGCGGTGGTGGTCTTAACATTGGTTGGACCATCTTTATAGCTTAACTGACCTCTCCCTTTCTCTATAACCAAAAGGCATCTTTTTTCTCTACTACGAAAAATTAATTATGGGTATACCATATAGCAAGCATTCTTCCAAGGTCTTTTGCAATAAATTTTCCTTTCAAAGCTTCTGAACAATGTTTTCATCATAAGTGGGAACCAACATGACATGAGTCTGTTTTAATTTAATATATAACATTGAGAAAATTGCAATACTTTTTTTCCTTTTTCAAAAGAAATAAATTAAAAGTGACAAAAGTTAAAGATGAAAATAGAGTAAAATTTATCAGTAATTTGTAACATTTTATTCATATTTTATTTTTATTCATGAATTACAAAAGTTGTGTTGACTATTCATGACCTTTATTAATGTTTCATTTCATCCATTACTTTCAAAATTTACACTTATTACCTTCGACCTTTAATTAATATGTCATTTTTATCTATAATTTTTAAAAGTTTAATAAATCAATATTCATAATCTTTCAAAAGATTTTACTGTTCATCCATCGTTAGTTAAAATTATAAAGTTACGAAATGTTCAAGTAAACTTTAATTGAAAGTCATGTGACATGATATACCTCTACAGGTTTATAAAAAATTAATATCATATATGTCAATTATTTGTATATAAAAAAATATCACATTTATTTTGTTTGAATAAAATTTATTTTATGTAAAAAATAAAAAATATTAATGATTTAAAAGGTTGAAAATTTGAATGAAAAAATTAATTTAAAAGCATCAATCATATAATTTTTTTTTAAAAAATCTTTCCAAAAATATTTTTCAAAAGATGAAATTATTTTAATGATGTTTATAACCTATGTATAACATATTTGTCAAAATTTATTGGAAAAAAATAAAAAATAAATGTGTTTTCTTTTAATAATTTGAAAAAAATGATTGCAAATATCTGTTTTGAAAAATTGATAATTAAGTTTCTATCAATTTTCCAAAAAAATAAATTTTATTTTAGCAAAATTAAGTATATTAAATACAAAGTATATGCATGCTCTATAATTTTTTCAAAAACATAAAAAAATAATTAATACACAAAAAATTGATAAAAGTTAGGATATAAACTGTGTCATGTCGTTAATGGATATTTTATTAATTTTTTTAGTCCTTTTAAAAGGTTAAGGATGGTAAATATAATTTTTTAAAAGTTATAAATGAATAAAATATAACTTTTAAAAGTCATTGATGAAACTAAATATTAGTAAAGATTGTGAATGATAAATATAATTCTTTAAAGATTATGGATAAAAATAAAATCTTACTAAGAGGTTATAGATTACAGGTGAATTTTACTCTTGAAAATGTAATTGAATATTTTTTTTAGGAGTTGATAGTCTCTTAAAAAAATGTGTTTTTATATAAATAAATGAACAAATATATATCTTTAAATTTATTTTATTATTTTTAACTATATTTTTATTTTTAGATATTTTTAAATTGAATTAGTATCATTTTACTTTTTGATACTAATTCCCTCAAATACTTTATATATATATAGTTTGTCTATATATATATATATATATATATATACATATTTCATATCATCAAAGTGTATTAATTCTTCAAAATTTGCTTAAGTCTAATACTATTTTTGAACGATCTTAAATGTTGATTCATTCACATGATCGAGTATTCGAGTTAATATATTTAAAACATTTACTCTTGAAATAATTTTCAGAAATATCAAATCTTAAGGGCAAAAAAAAGAAATTTTATTTATTGCCCTAGTAGGTATAGGAAAATGTTATAATTGTTAACTAAACTAATCAAATCGGGTGTTGTGTAATTGGCATCTATAATTAGCAATGGATTTGCAGGGGATAGATCTGAAAGTTGCGAAGATAAATCAATGCAGAGAGATGTTCTTATGTCTTCATTTTTTTTTTAATATTGGATATTGTCATACTTGAAACTAAAAATTAATATTTTATCAATAGATTATACTATTATTGATATTTATTTTTAAAATATATTAAAATATAAAAATAAATTTTTAATTTCGTTTATATTAAAAATAATTCATTTATTAATATTAAATGAAATTATGAGAGAAGCAAAAATAATGAAAATTACACTGGCATAAGAGTTAGCAAATGAAAGTCGTGGGACCCAGAAAACAAGACAAATCTTGCCGAAGCTATAAGATAAAATCATAGCCGTTCGATCCATCACTTTCTCTTTATTTCATTGTAATCAGAGAACAGTCACCACGACATTGACTGTTTGACATTGACCTCCCCAAAACCCAATTCCACAATACGATACGTATAATCAACCTACCCATTAATGTTTGTAAAAGTAAAAAAACATTACTTTAGTTTTCTTGATTTTAAAGTAATTTTATTAGTATAAAATAAGTCACAAATAAAAAAATTTAAATTTTAAATTTTAAATTTTAAAATTATAAAATATTAATTGATTATATAAATTAATTAAATTTGAAAATCATTTGATATGATAAAAAGCACTTAATATCTAATAATCAAATTTTAATATTTGATATGTAATAAAGTTTTTACTTTCCTAGGAATGTAATTTTCTTTTAAAAATTACTTTTCTACGATCACGGGTATGTGATTCTGATAAGGAGAGATGGAAAAAAAAACTCTTTTGTATAGCTAGAAAGTTAAAAAAAAAAAAAAGCATAGAAATAAAATTACCTTCCTTGTATTTAAAAAAATTTTAGCTTTATCCAATAGTTTTAATAACTACAAAATTATGAAAATTTAATTAATTTTAAAATATTTTAATTACTATCATATTAAATTACATTTTAGTTCAAATTCAAAATATGTAAAAATAATTTTTGATTTAATCATATAGTAAATTTAAGATAAAAATATACCATGTTATTTTTATTTAAAATAAATTAATTCTTATTAAAAATAAACCGATTAAATTATGTGTTTATTAACAATAAATTAATGTTTGTTAACAATCAATATTTTTAAAAAATATTAAAAATAATAAAATTTATATTTTATTTAATAAAAGTAATTTATGAAATTACTATCATATTTTTAATAAAATATTTAATGAAACAAATATATTAATATAATTTTTTCAGGACTTCAATAAAGTATTCGCTTATATAACATTATAATATTATTTACTCACAAATCACAATATATTAAAATTTGAATATAAAAAAGTAACAAATGTCACTTTTTAAGTTCCGGATTTTTGCTAAGAATCACAAGATATATGATATGCATTGCTCCCACCATATAGTCTGCATGTGCAGCCTACCTAAACCATAAATTTAGCTTTTGTTTCTCTCTCTCTCTCTCTCTCTCTCTCTCCGTCGCGAATAAAAAGAATTAAGTTGAAGCCTTGCACTTTCGTTTTCCATCCCTGTCTTTGATCACCACTTGGGGGGGGGGGGGGGGAAGGGGGAATTATGCCAACCAACCTGGGAAAAAATCTCAATCTCTGCTTCACCAAGATCAAGTTCCCATTAACTTCCCAATCTTCATCTTCTCCGCTAATAACCTCCGCTAACAATAGCCTTCCACTTCCTTCCTCATCTTCCTCCGCCGCCGCGGCCACCACCACCGGATCATCACTCCTTTACAAAAACTACAACTCTCTCTATGACAACACTTATGACTTCTCAACTTCCAAATCCTTTACCCACTCTTCTTCGGTCTCTTCCGAGCCCGACACCGAGCATGAATCCGACGCCGAACCCGACTTCGCCGCCGTTTTGGCCTCACAGCGCTTCTTTTTCACTTCTCCAGGCAGCTCCAGCTCCATCGTTGAATCAACACACTCAGCAACCGCTACTACTCTCGAATCATCAGATACCCTAATGGCCGGCGGTTTCAGTCCCATCAGTACATTAAATCAATCCTCAAACGACGGCTGTGATCAGCCGAGTCAGGAACATAGCCACCCAACGACCGTTAAAGACAGTGTAGCAGTCCCAACATTCTCTCCGAACCCATACATGGATTTCAGGAGATCCATGCAGGAAATGGTGGAGGCACGTCAGTTAATCGAAGTCAAGGCCAACTGGGACTACTTGCACGAACTTCTTTTGTGTTACCTTGCATTGAATCCCAAAAGTACACACAAGTTTATCATTGGAGCATTCGCTGATCTTGTTGTCAGCCTACTGCCAACAAATGGTGCCGGCAACGACGGAGACGTCACTGAGATTACCGGCTGTAGGATTCCAGGGAAGTGCATGTAAATTATGTACCAGCATCTGGTTGCTTATCAGATATTGATTATCTAATCTTGTTACATTTAATGTAGTAATATCTATGATAAGTTTGGATGGTGGATGATTACATCTAAAGATTAAGAAGGAAAAAAATTATATATAATAAAATTTGAAGTTTAAATTTATTAAATATTATTTTTTTTAAAATAATTATATAAATTAATTAATTAAAATCGGATTACTTTATTATTTTCTTTTTAAACACTGTAATTTAATTATATGTTGATCATTAATTGCTGTTGCTAGATTGAATTTATTTTAGGGTTCCCTTTTTTTTCCCCCTCTCAGTGATAAATTCATTAATAATTTTAGAATATACTTGGTTTAGACTTTAGAGCAATTATACACACACACACACATATATATATATATATATATATATATATATCCTAGTCATGCTTATAAAGCTGACGTTTGCATCTGTATCCCAAAGCGCATGCAAGACGCCTGTCTTTTATTTATTTATTTATTGCATTGAAACAAATTTGTTATATATTTTTTTCAGTGACCTTCTGTTTTATCTCTTTTTGTTTCTCCCTTTCTCTTTTGCTTTTCTTTTACATGCACGGCCTCTCGTTTCCTTTGACTTAAGCGAGAGAACATTATTATTATTATTATTATTATTATTATTATTATTATTGTAGAGATTAAAAAAACCCTCAAATCTCATGTGAGCTTGGAATCGGTGACGTTGGTCTAATGCACCAAGTCATAAATAAATATGATAGTTGTAGATTCAATATAAAAATACAGTACTATTAAATCCAATGTAATAAAATAAGTTAAAATATGATTAAAATGGTTAACAAGATATATTTAATTTACTTTTTATATTCGTGTTTAAAATTTTAATGTATTTAATTAATATTATATATTGAATGTCTGTATTTATACAATTAAAAACAAAAAACAAAACATAATAATAAGTATACACAAATAAGAATGGGTAGATCTAAACATAAAAGGATAGCGAAGGTCTGAACAATTACTCCAATCCAATTGGACCGATTGAACAACATGCAGTTGAACTTTTAAGGGGCAGAGTTCTTTGTCTTAGACAATAGTGATTGAGATTTAAAGGAAAAAAAAAAAAAAAGAAAAGCCAAAAAGTTTATAGGACCCTCCCTCAAGAATCCTTTATTTATGCACACAATTTTCCAGATTAAATTGAAACCAAGTTGGTATCAGTAAAAAAAATACCATAAAAACAGACAGACTAAGGAATCTTGAATTTGTCCTTATATATATATATATATATATATATATATATATATATTTGTTTTCCTGTTAAGAACGTGGGAATAAGCTACGTGCAAGATTCAAAGAAATGTGTAGATTGACGACTTTTCCCAAAACTTCACTTGTAATTTTTATATATTCTTGCAATTATAATTTCTTAATTATAAGGTAAAATTATACCAAATCTACCTTTTAAAAATATGAATTTTATATAATATTTTTATAAATTTTAAAATTTTAGATAAATTATAATTATAATTAATTAATTATACTGTAATAATTATAGATGATATATTTATGATTTCTCATGCTAAAGCAATTGTGATTTATTTTATATTTTTTGCATAAGCAAGTGACTCATAATTGTGTACATGATTAAATATTGGAACAATGGTGGATTACCGTACATTGGTCCACGTTGCACCCGTAATTATTAGAGTTACGAATTAATGAGTGGTCACATGTTCATGTCAATGTAATGTCACAACGGATAGGGAAGTCCCAAGATTCTAGCCAATATAGTTATTGTTATGGTTACAATAGGCATCGGACCATACTTTAATAATTAAGTTGTAGTTGATTTTTTTTTTCTTTAAATTAAGATCTGAGGTTGAAATGTCTTTGATGCATAATTACATCAAACCCAAGATTAATATACTCCCCCGCAAATTAGGGAGGCCATCAAGCGGCCGAATCAGCTGCCCTGGAGGTATGAACCCTATAGACAGGCATAATTGCATCAACTCAAAATATTCTTGAATCTCAATATAAAGGATTATTTGTTTATCATTTTGATTTTTTTTTGACATTTAATACAATATTTTACTAAATTCAAACAAAAAATTGCATTAATTACATTTTTATTTCTATACATGTATATATATATATATATTATCCCGGCATCTATTTGGTAACAAAAAAAAAAAAAAACCATATTTATTGTATCATTAATTAGAGAGAAGGAAGAATAAAACTATTTAGTCAAGCTCAGCGTTGAAATTTCCATTTAAAAAAGTGCATGGAAAGGTCAAAATATACAAAAACCTCAATGGCGTTAAGCTACTCCAGAGCAAGCTATTGGACTATACTGTACACCGCAAAAGAAAATTACCATATGCACCCTAAAGCTTCCCATTGCACATCCAGCCTCTAAATGTTATTTCTTCCATAATTCAAATAAAAAATTCTGTACTGAGTAAGCATAAAGAAATCTAGTCGCTCCATGAAAAAAATAATAACAAAAATAAAAAGACCCGACCTCGACTGGATATAAAGACAACGGAGCTTAGCTAAGGTTGGTTAGACAAAATTATCACCCCGGATCTGAGTGATTCACCCCCAACAGTTGCACAGTAAAGGGTCACTCTAGAATTACATTTGCAAAATGATACAAATCATAAGTCAAACTGTGAAGTAGAAACAGGGTGCTTTGGAAGATTTGGTATTTCATTTGAGCAATATTAGTGACTAAATTACCTTGAGAGATATCAGACTGTGTTGCAGTTGATGTTTCTCTGATCATGGATGTTAGTTATGGCAATTTCAGAACCAGCTGAGACAACTTCCGTGGGCATGTGCATGCATAGCTGCAAGTTTTCTTTTTTGGAAGTATCATTACAGACCTCGTAAGCATGAAAATTTACGTCGATTGGTGCTAAGCCTTCTCCAGAAGCACCAACTTTGGAACCTCGTTGGGAGGGGCTATTTTTACTGTCAATGGTTGCAATATCATAATGGCCATTTGCATCTTGTGTAGCACTTTGGAGAGCTGATAGAGAAGTTTGGTTGGCCGCTTCTTTGGGAATAGCATGGCAATTTTTCACCGACTTCTCAAAATCAGAAACACATTCTACCGTCTGTAATTTTGAATTTTCATGATGCTTGAGGTCATTTGTATCCTCAGACACCTGGATTATGCCATCAAAACCATTAGTAACAACATCCTTACCAGCAACCTTTGACACATTTACAAGAACTGCCACTTCATTGTCAGCACGGACATTATCATCAGAGCATTTGACAGAACCCTCACGCTTAGAATCATGGTTCTGTTTAACAATGCTTTCATCAATTTTGTCCACAGAAGATACTTTTTGAGAGTCAGACTCCAGTTTTCTTTCTTCAGGTGCTGGAACACACGAGGAAGAAACAGTAGCAGACTCAGGAGGATTGATGGTCTCAGCCATAATGTCGGAAGTATATTTCAAGGTGCCATCAGGAACCAGCTTCGCTGATTCAACAGCTGCGTGTTCATCATTTTTCTCATCAGTTTGAGGTGCAGGACTCTCGGCGGAAACATTCAAATCAAAACCAACCGAATGCTTCTCTCCGGATTTATAGGATTTCTCACCCACCATCTGCTCCTCCATAATATGGGTCAGCAATGGTTTCTGTAACATATCTACACCCGGAAAGACCAGCATATTCATGTTCCTCATCTTCTGCTTGCTCTCAACTGCTAGCGGTTGGAAACCAAAGACAGAAGTCCATGTTTCCCTGAGTTCTGAGACTGCAGGTATGACCAATTTCTCAACATTCAGAGAGCTGAGAGCCTGTAATCAGGGGGGCAAGAGAGAGAACCATAAGGACAAAATCAGGATGAAATACATTTAAATTCATAATAGCCATAAAACTATCAATCTATTTCCTTTCAGGCATTCTTACAAATCATTGAATAAACACCTGTCACCTATGAATTATCCTCCATCACTAGGTTGAGGGAAAAAGGTAATTTGATATCCGGTCATAATGTCTTCTATTCTGAGAAAATATCTAATTTATAAGTATTTCAAAAAAAAAAAAAAATCCAATGCGAGGAAGTGCCATGGTTAAGGTTTAGTCATACGTATAAAACCAACTTGTAAATGTCAAAATTCTTATATTAAGTCTGAATTTTGTAAGAACGGCTACATAGCTTAAGCGATGTGTAATTAAGCCAAAAATATTTAAAAATGTAATTGATACTCCATCACTGCAATAAAAACATGCAAATATAAAAAGAAACAAAGAGAAAATTGATTCAGACATACAGATTCAATTGCGCAAAGAAGCCGGCGACACATCCCTTGACGCCTAAAAGCATACCGGGTCCCAATGAAAGGCATCTCAGCTAACTGGTTTCCATGGATCCTATTAGCCGAATAAGTAAATAATTGTAATCATTAGGATTTAAGCAAACATGCACAAAGTTTGGCAAGTGGGCAGGTTTATCAGATTATGAAAAGCAAATCTACAATAATCATACTACATGGATAGTGGTGATTATGTACCATTAATTATTTTTATGAAAATAAATCTTCAGTCCCAGTATATTCACGTATTAGTTGGCTAGTGGCATTTTGGATTGGGGGATACATTAACGAACTAGCTTCAAAATGTCAAAGATGTACTAGAAGCTAACAGCAGAAAAACAAAGGTATGGTGATCAACCTGATGGATGCTATCTTATAATCAATCTTCAAATGTAAAGACATGCTTGAAGTTTCAAAGTTCAAATTAAGTACTTCCATATATTCCATCCTATAATTCAGCAATTAACTAAGACAAGAACAAACACTGATGAAAGGTGAGGGGACAAATAAGAGCAGAGAGTAAATTTACCTGATGGATGCTGCAGAGATAATCTCATCCCCTCTTTCTAGAATTGCAGTGAAAAAACCACTGTAATTTAGCCTAGTGAAGTTTGACCTGAGAGAAAAAAAAAAAAAGATTAATAATTCACTTGAAAAAAGAATGTATTGGTTTTACAAAATTTCACAACCACAGAAACAATAATTATGCTGAAAAATAAAATATCACTTAGCCGTAAATGTGGCATTAGGTTGTCCCTTTCAGATATTATCATAGCAAAGAAAGAATAGTACCACTGGACAAAAGAATGTCCCATGCCAACGTGTTAAACATTTCATATGGTTATAGTGATTCTTATAATCTATAAATGTCACATTAAGCCATCACTACAAATGTTAACTATTCAGATTGTCTCTATCTACACATTTAGAACCATTGCCTTCGTTCAATTTAACATCCTCTCAATCTGCAGACCTAGGGCAAGGTTAACATTGCACAAGGTTCTGCTCTAAACTTCAAAGCAGTAGGATAACTGCTCTTCAACTGCATTCGCTTCCTCAGACATATCAAACTTCAAAATTTTGGGACTATTGTAGAAAAACAGCTCTGCTCGCATCTTTTTGTTGCCAAGACCCAAAAGGAGTTACAAAAATTATGGAGTGCATACAGCAGCAAGCTAAATAATCAAACATTTCAAATCAAAGTCTTACCATAAAAGGAAAAGCCAGCTTTTCTTGAAGAATGTAATTTATTTACTACAGAATTTAATATCTCCTAAAATACACATAAAGCAGTTTAGGTGCACATACCAAATATTATAGACAATATTATGAATCAGATTGATCCCACTTCTGTGGTCAACAAGAGGCAAAAAGCACTCATCCATCACAGATAATGCAACAGCTAGCTTTGCATTTGATTCAACCTTCTGATATGCTTCACTGAGACTAACATCTGAATTGATATCAAAGCGCTGAATAAGAGTCCATGAGAAGCCTTCTGGCAGTTCATGTTTAACCCCAACTAGCATCTTAAGTCTCTCAAACAACTGGAAAAACAGAAACTTCAAGATCAACTTAAAAAAAAAGGAGCAAAAATTTCCCCCCTTGTTTCAAAAGGAGGGTGTTATGGAATTCTTTGTATTCAAAATAGCAAAACTTTTGTGAACGTGAGTAGCTCCTAAAGAGAGCCAGAGTTCGGTGGAATGCAAACAACAGGAGTATAGGCCTCCCTTCTATTCTTGCTAAATGAATGTGGTGCACAAGATGGTATCAAATTAGAGGCTCAGTTCTAATGACTGAAACATCTCTATGAGATATAGAATTAGACTCCTGGTTAAGAAATAGAGACAACAACACTTAAAATTGACAACGTGAAAACCATAATCATTTCATAGCCAACAAACATAGGCTTAATTGACTGCAAAATATAACAATTAAAACTACATTTACAAATTTAGAAAACCACTACAAATTCCCCGCTGCACAACTACATTAAGTGCCAACAAAAAATTATACCTCTTTGCATCTTTTCCCACAAAAGAATGCACTACTTGAATCATCATCAAAAGCATCCATTGGCTGAATACATGGTTCATGATCTATTAAAAAAACAAAAGAATCCTTGCGAAATGAATGGCTTATAATAGCAATAGCAACAATAGTGACACCAAAATTTAAAAAATAAAAAATATAAAATATAAAATAAAAAGTTAAGGGGAATCAATAATCAATTATAAACAAAACAACTTGAAATTTGACAAAGACATACATTTTTCTTCACATAAATGGCATGTTAGAACTGTAGGATCTGTATCCTCGTATTTGCCCCTTTGATATGTATTTCCTACTATCCCACAATATTTGCACGTACAGTAGACACAGTTCCAATTACCTGAAGGGAATGCCTGTGGCAAAGAAAAGAAAATAAGAGAAAGAATACATTGCTTGCGATCAAGACTTCAATTTTCAACTGAAACTACATGCAACCCCCAAAAAAAAGAAGAAACAGATGGAAGTAGAATTCTCAGACACGGTTTTTCTTTCTGGCCACTTTTCACAAATGTTTTGTAATAACAAAGTAACTTGAACAAAGAATTTCATTTCCAAAAGCCTTCAACAAAGATTTCTGCACATGAGTTTTAATCTATACTTCGGTCACTCTTTGCCCTACATTATCAAGGCACATAGCAAAGCAGGCAAAATAAAAGCATGAACTCAAAGATAAAGCCCAGCTAGACTGCAAGCTGTAAACGAAAGAATAATCCAATATTGTAGCAGAGTTTTGTGGTTGATCTTAACAAATAAAGTCTTAGCATGAATATACAGAAATTCACTGGCATCCTTATGCACCCAATCCCATTAATCAATAATGGATTTCAGTGTCTACTAACTTGAATGACAGTGTAAAACAAAATTATTAAGCCTTTCCCCTTTCTTCCATGTGATATAGAACCTAAAAACCGATGCCGAGAAATTAAAAGTTAGGGAAGGGAGTAAGGTCTGGATGGGATGATCTAATGAGAGCTACATTCCATATGCATGTAAGAAAGACATATAGCAGCAAGTACTTACTTTTATAACTAAGCAACTTTGATGGAATGTTGATGGGCAACTATCACAACAGATCAAGTCACCACCATCCCCACATATACCACAGGTATCATCATTTGGGTCTTCACCACAAAAATCCACAAAATGGAAGCCCTTACATTCAGACTGCTGCTGTTTATTCCATGCATCTAATAAGCATTGCAAGAGGGGAATTCCTGTTTCTAAATATATATTCTGAAAAGGTTGTTGGAGTTTGCTCCCTGCATGAGTTTCAAATTCTGCAACTGTGAAGACATCACTACAACAGTTGCATTGAATGCCATCCCTAGTTATCCTACCAGACTTACTCTCACGAGTTCGTGTTCTTCTTTGGATCAAATATTCCACCTTCCCATCCTGTGGAACAGTGCCCACATCAATCATCCAAGAAAGCACAGTTCTCTTTCCATCATATAGCACATAGCCATCATTATCATATTCAGCTCCATCCAATGCGTTGCGGACTAACAAAGCATACCGCTTTCTCTTTTGTGTCTGCTGTAGCTTAAGCTTCCTGCTTGACACTTGTGTTCTCCTTTGAAATGTACCATCAGAGTTGTCCTCTTCATGAAGTAAAAGCTTCTCTTTCAGCAGCTTCTGCTTTTTCTTTTTCTTTACATTCTCATTACCCTTCTGCTTCTTTTTTCGTTTATTCACTTTCTTTTCAACTTCTCCATCATCCACTGTATCAGAATCTCCCCCCTTTGGCTTCTTTTTTCTTTTCTTTCGAACTACTCTTGTTAGGATGCTAAGTTCCTCTTCCGGAATTGGGGTAAATATGAAACCATTTGGACTAACCTTAGAGTCACAATCACCACTCTCATAATAGCCTTTAAGCCTCCTGTAGGCCAAGGTAACTGACCAGTGAGTCCTTCCTTCAGGATTAACATACACTGCATCATTGTACTGTCTACTAATACTATTCCTAGGCCTGTAATCAATTGTCCAACCTGCTGCTTTCAGCAGATTCACTATTCGATCTCTCACAGCTCGTTTTGCTTCTGACCTTCTCTGTTCCACCTCATCCCCAGCTTTCTTTACTCTCTTTTCATCACCTTCCACATTCACAACCTTAGGTCTTGGCATCAGTGAAGCCTTGCTGTCATTCTTTTCCAGATCATCATATCTAATCTTATTAGCAGATACAAACCTCGTGACATTAGATTCTTTCCCAATCAGTCTCTTCTCTGAATATGAAGTATTAGCAGGAATATTAAACTTCAAACTCCCCCTCAACTTCTTTCTGCCCCTTCTTAACCCACCCAACTTTTTTCTTCCATCTGCAAGCCTCCCCTTCAAAGCCTTACTAACACCCTGAAGCTTGGCTGGTCTTCCACGCTTACGGATCACAACTTCCCTTGCCTTGCTACTATGTTGATCACTCCCTTCCCTTTTCAACTCTACTCGTTTATTCACTAACCCATCATTGTCCCGCACTTTGGGTGGTCTCCCACGCTTACGCTTCACCTTCTTGCTTAACTCAAAGTGATCAACCTGTCCCATTTCCGTCTCAACAGCTTTCATCTCCACCCCATCATTGCCATGCATCCTGGGTAGTATCTCATGCTTGTGGTTTGCCTCCTTCCCTGTCTCAACATCAGAGTGATAACTCTCTCCTGCTTTAAACTCATCTGCTTTCTTCTCAACCCCCTGATTCCTCTGCTCCTTCATTGGTCTGCCACGTTTACTCTTTGACTTCTTACTGCCACCACCATCAGACGGATCACTCTCTCCTGCTCCCAACTTAATTTTTGTCTCCTCAAACCTACTATTCCCCTCCACCTTCCGTGGTCTACCACGCTTACGCTTTGACTCCTTACTCACATCACTATCCAAGCGATCACTCTCTCCTGCTTGTATCTTAAATGCTTTCTTGTCAAGCCCACCATTCCCCAGCACCTTGGGTGGTCTCCCACGCTTACGCTTGAACTCCTTCCTCACATCACCATCTGGGTTATCATTCTCTCTCACTTGCAGCTCAAGTGTCTTCTTCTCAAAGCCATTCTTCCCCTGAAACTTGGGTGGTCTCCCACGCTTACGCTTCTCCATCTTACCCCCCTTTCTCTGTGCCTCCTTCACTTCACTATGAGACTGATCATTCTCTTCCTTAACCACCTCAATTGTTTTCTTGTCAGAACTACTGCTATCTTCAGTTTTATCAACTTCACTCTCAACCTTATCACCTTCGTTCATGCTCCCATTTTTCACTGCAAACCTCGACCGCAAAACCCTGCCAGAAAACTGCACTTTACCTTCCAAGCCTTCCTCCTTGACTTTTTTCTTCGCACTATCATCTTCTTCATTGTCTTCATTATCCTCCACCATACCCTTGATTCTATCATCCTTATTCAATTCACCAATTTTTAGATTACCCACCTCACCATCTTCCCTACATTCTTCAATCTCGTCTTTTTTCTCAAGTTCAACCTCTTTGAAAGAAGAAACTGACTGCTCATCATTCAAATCAAAAACCGTTTGCTTCATATTATCCCCCTTATTTTCCTCAATATCTTGGCTTGGCAAAACCTTATCTTCATCAGGTTTCATCTGCAAAAAGCTAGATCTTAAGCCCCTTACCATCTCTTACAAAACCCTAGATTCAATAAGGTTGTTCTTCTTCTTCTTCTTTTTGGCTCACAAAAGCATCTCACTGAAAATCATATCAGAACAAAACAAGTAAACAAGCTCCATTGGTTTCACTTTGACCAAAATTTAACAGCCCAAACTACTCAACAGGATCTCGCAAAACTCTAAGATCAAGACCCTGGAATTTAAAAAACCAAAAGAAATCAATAAAATTTAAAAAAAAAATAAATTAACGTAATCAGAACCGCAAAGTGATCACGAAGCTTACGCCAATGCAGCAGATTGAACGGGATCCTAGCGTCCTACGGCATCGTATTACACCATCAATATAGAAAGCCGAAGGTTCATTCCCATGGCGTTTCAAATTTTGGGTTATTGGGGTTTTAGAGAGAGAAACAGAAGGAGAGAGATTTGGGACTTGTTTTTTTTTTTTTTTTTTCGTAATGTCTCTGAGGCTTTGCTACTACGGCTTACTGGTGATTGTATTTGTATTCACTAAGGTATCAGCCAGCTAGCTAGCTGGCCAGCCAGCTAGCTAGCTGGCCAGCCAGCCAGCCAGCCCACTCATGAAGTAGCCGGATGGGTAAGAACGTCTTTTTCACATTTTGCCTTCCTTTTCATTTTCCCTCCATATTTCGCACAATTTCTTTCTTACCTCCCTAAATTGAAAATCAAAGGTTGCTTGGCTTATTCCCCCAAAAAAAAGAAATCAAATTTCTTTCATTTATTAAATGCTTAATATATACTATAATATTGTATATTATATAAAAAAATCAAATATTTATTGTTATTATATAACTTGACATTATAATTTATATATTTTTTATAATTTTTTATTAAATTAATATCATTTAATTTATAATATTAATTTTAATCAATCTTTTATAATTAATATAGATATAATTATACGCGTTGTTTTCTTCCTCATCCACTTATCACATGATTAAATGAGAATTTATTTTACCTCTGATTCTCATCCTTTAAAAAAATACAATAAGAACATAAATTAAGTATAATCATCCACGATATGCTATTTTTCCAAGGAAATTGCATGAAAACACAGTTTAATGACAGAAATAAAGTGCATGAGTCCATAAAAATAATTACTGAAAAATATTACAAAATTTATCCCTTTTTTTTTTCATTTGTGAATTAGTACGAATGTTTTAAAATCAGTGTCTAAAATAAAATCTCTTAGAAGAATGTACATCAAATAATGAATGGTCAAGTTCTAGTATTTAATACTTCAACACACCATAAAAAATAAAGGGCCTGCAATAAAATTCATAAAGAATAATAAAATTTTACTTTATTTGATTAAAAAATTGAATAATTAGATTAATTTAATAATAAAGAAAAAAATAAAGGTTTTATTTTTAGTTTTAAAAGGAAAATTAATTTATTTATTATGAAAAAAAATTTAAATCTTTATATTTAATTTTGTTTATAAAAATCTTTATATTTAATTTAATATTAAAATATTCACAATAATTCAAGTTTTATGGCTTAACCTTTAAAAAAAAAAAAACTGAAATTTTTTAATTTTCATTACTTTTAAAATATACAATCATCGTATATTAGATTCTGATCGGCTGCCCCACATCAATCGTAGAAATCTCGGAACGAAGACGCCAATCTGACCGAGATTACGGCCGATACATATCTGAGTCAGATGGTTCCCCCAACTACCGACGCCGCAGCCGTAGCCCTAGTTGCGAAGGCTATGATGATCACCGTAGCCGTAAAAAGTAACCAGCAGCGTAACCTTTCTCGCTCACTTGAGCATAGGAACCCTAGAAGACGAGGCCCTGTCGAATCCGATGATTCTGTTGATTATCGCCGCCGTCGCCGCAGTCCCAGGTACGACATCTACGAGGGCGACCAACCTCCCAACGGCCACCATTCTGAGGCACCGGAAGACCGAAGCCCTAGAAGACGTAGGCCGCTAATGGCCGAACCCTAAACTCTTAACCCATAAAATTCGGCAACAATCGTAACTACCTGGACCGAGATTATTGGAATGGAAAGCATGCAGAGTCGGAATCAGATGATGAGTTGAAAGGATTGAATTTTGAATAGTATAGGAGGCTGAAGGGGCAGAAGATGAGGAAGGCTTCGAGATTCTGTATTTGGGAGAATACACCGAGTCCGCCAAGGAATGAAGACGATGCTTTGGAGGATAAAGCTGATGAATTTCCGAGAAGTATGGCGAGGAGAATGGCAATGATGAGAGCGACTCTGATGAAGAAGATAAGAAGAGCAATAAGAGAGTGAAATCCACGTCTGAGTCTGAAAATTCTGGAAGTAGTGAGTCACAAATTGTGTCAGATCTGAATCCGACGATTCAAGGTATAGAAAGAAGAAGAAGGGATCGAGTTCTAAGATGAGAAGCAGAAAAAGCAAACACCGAAGTAGGACAACTTCGGCTTGCAGTGATAGCGAATCTGATGGGAGTGAGAGTGAATCTGATGACGAGTAAGATAGGAAGACGAGAAGGAAGTCCAGGAGAAAGCAGAGTAGGCGAAATAAGATTAGCAAGAAAAGCAGTAGATATAGTGATTCTGATGAGAGTGGAAGTGGTGATAGTGAAACTGTCATATCTGATATGAGTCAATCTTCTGATGATGGTGTCAAGTCAAAAAGGCAGAAAAGCTCTTCAAATTCAAGGTCTAGGAGGACTAAGAAAAGGAGAGCGTTAGAGACTGAGAGTCAAGGTTCATATAGTAATAAGAGCTCAGATTCTGATGCTGATGCCAAGAGTAAAGCAAAGGTAGATGAGGCTAAGATGGCTGAAATTAATGGTGCTGAGGCTCTTATGTTTAAAGAAATGATAGAGGCTCAGAAGAAATCTGCATTGGATAATGAGCCAATGGTTGGCCCAGCACCATTGCTAAGAGCTAGGGACATATAAATTATGGTGGTGCTTTGAGGCCTGTTGAAGGTGATGCCATTGCGCAGTATGTGCAACAAAGGAAGCGTATCCCACGAAGAGGTGAAGTGGGTCTTTCTGCCGAGGAGATTCAAAAGTTTGAGAGCCTTGGCTTTGTGATGAGTGGTAGTAGACATCAGAGAATGAATGGCATTCGTATTAGGTAAGAAAACCAGCTTTATAGTGCAGAGGACAAGAGGGCATTCGCAATGTTTAACTATGAAGAGAAAGAAAAACGCAAGCACAAGGTTATGGCTGATTTGCAACGGCTGGTGCAGTGCCATATTGGGCAGGATGTTGGTCCTACTCACAACCCTTTTGGTGGACAGGATGTGGCTGATGCTTGAATCTCACATATGTTATATTTTGTATATGCTGTTGGCACTATCAGTTTATTGCTAGTTTGTTTGTCTGTGTTGTATTGCTAATACTAACCGCTGACAATTGCCTTTCGCACTGTTTTTGTGGCTTTCATGTAAAAGGCTGCATTTTTACTAATATTATATAGAATTGAGAAATAAGAAAAAATGTGGTCCGTTGGCACTATTTGCATATTGGTGATTTGCTTTAGGATATTATCAACATTCTTTACCCTATTTGGTGTCAATAAGATTTGAACTCAAAGCGAGAAAAAATTATTACCTGTTGATCTAGGTGGAGACTAATGGCGAGAAAGAGTAAAACTTAATCGGTGTAAGCAGTATTCTTCTCATATTTTTCCTTGGATTTGTGACAGTATCATATAGAGATTTGCTAATCGTGTATTCTGGTGACTGAATTCTAAGTTGGTATACAAAGAATTAAAAGAGTTCCAATTTCTGATGCACTTCTCCAGAATGCTTTGGTTATCGGCTTATTGCTGGTGTTTAACTTGGAAATTTTCATCTTGGTCATCATCAAACTTAAAAAATCAATTGTTTCTGCCCTCTGTTCCATATCTCCCCCCCCCCTCCCCCCCAAAGTTAGCAAGATTCTTTGTTTTTAACCTTCACTTTGACCCAATCTTTCATGTGGATATAGGTCTCAAATGATGAAGACTGCAATGGTAATAAAATATATATATATATATATATATATATATATATATATATATGGAAAGAATATCCTAATTTAGCAGCCTTGGAATGTCTTATCCTGACATCGTCAAAACTTGGATGAAGATTCTTGGTTGTATAGTTAAAGTCTTTAAGAGAAGTTTGTTATAGTTTCTACTCCGGGTCCTACTGCTGCATATGTTTCAGATTATCTAAGCTTTGGGTGCTAAAAACTTGGAAATTTGTTAGTTAATCTTTAAGTGTCCTCCATGTCTTGGTAATCATTGAAGCATATTAAGTTTTAAATGTTAATGGAAAAATTTGCAGGCTTGGATGAGTTGTTTTTTCAGACTTTTACCAGGTTCGAAAAGGTAGACTACCCCTCTTAATTCAGTAGCTTAGTTGCATTCTATATGAGTTAAGTTTGTTTATTCCTTTTTATTTTCTAGGAAGGTTATGGAGTCCGAAGGTCAGGTTGTTTGACATTATGGTTTCTGGTTCCTACCGAACTTGCTGAATATTGGAGAAAGTTTGGGAGCGATAACCTTAAGAAAAAAAAAATTATTTTTTTTTAAAGAATCAAAAAGAAGAAAGAGAGCTTGTCTAGGAGTTCTTGTTTAAATGAAGGGATTTTAACTAGAGTAAAACACGATAAAGAGAAAGAAATGGTTCTGATGTTATTTACAGAGGTGCCAAGGAGACGTGAAATTAAACATGTTCCTTTCTTTTGCAGATTCTTGAGCTTGTCTCCAGAATTGATGGAAGTCATCATCCGAGATGTGGCAGTAGGTAAGGTGGAGTCTGATATTTGCATAGACCATCTAACCAGTTCACCCGGCATCCTTTTCTTTGATGTTTGAATCTATGTAGTGTATGCATGTGGCTGATGATTAGCAGCAGCAAAAATGAAAACTTGACTGTTATTTCTTGTTTTCTATACAATTTCTGTTCAAAATATTAAATGCTTCTAAAGAATAAAGTTGCTATTGCAATTATAAAGAAGAATCTATTGAGTGGAAAATGAGCTAAGCCAATTTTTTGCTTTGGTCTGCATTTATTTTTCTGGTCTTCTTTGATCTGCATAATGATTCATGAAATAGTTACTTATCAGGAAAAGAAACTATTATTTGTCCTAATATTCTAATAAAGCACTCGTCAGCAGATAGTTGATTGACATTTTGCATAAATATTCTGAAAACCAGGTGGGATTACAGATTAAACCTTCTCTGCAGCCGTTACTGATGATGCTACTTGAGGACAGGCTACTGATAATCTGGTGGTGGCCCGTGGGCCGTGGCCCATGGCCGGGAGTTAAACGGCAAGATCCATGGGAGATGGATTCTTGAGCCATTTGCACATGGGTCGGAAGGGAAAATAAAAAATCAAATATGCATTTCCCTTCGCTATTTACCTTTGCTCGGAAATATTTACGGGGGAGTTGAGATAAAGCTTTTGACCTTTTTTCATAGATGATTGAGTACTCATACAATGATGCTTTTTTCAGGACGTTGACATGATGATTTGAAACTCTTTGTCAACAGATGGACCAGCAGCAGTATAATTAAATTCGAACAGTGAAAAACCACATGCTCAGGAAGATTAATCCAATGAAAGTGTTAAACCAGTGCTAATTGATAAAGTTATTGTCCCCAGAGTTAATGTTGCAGAAAAAGACCAAACATCAGCTTGAGTTTTCATAATTGTCATTATTAGGTTATCCATAAACAATTAAACATCAACTTCTTTCCTACAACATGGTTTTACAACTGCAATTGAATGATGAGTATCTTCAATGCAAGCTGGTCAAAAAAAAAAAAACTACATGTGAGATGCATGCATGTTGATGTTTACATAAGTTTAGGCCAGGGGACTATGGGCCTTGCATCTTAGATGATTTGGAGCTTTCAGCACATGGGAATGAAGTTGATTTCAAAATGGGTGTTGGACTTTAGCCCTCTTCCCCCCCTCCCCATCCTTTTTTAGACCTGTTTAGTTAGCCAACAAAGAATGACATAATTGCGGTGGTTAGGAGAGATGAGGCGTTTCAATAGTTTGCTCATTGAAACCAGGGGTCAAAGAAAACAAAGAAGCGTAAAAGGCATAAATAAAGGGTTTAAAGTTACAGTGGCCTTTGATTGCTGCAAATTCCCATTATCACCACATAAGAACTGTGCTAGTACTGGAATAGTAATGGGATAGAGGAGTTGGATTTAACAGCTAATTAATTACGTAACTAATATTAATACCGAATTATGACGACTCCTATCGTCATATTTTACTTTTCTTGAACTCAATGTTATTGAGGCCCACACCAGCAACCCATGCTCAAGCTTAGTTTTCCTGTATGGAGGATAGGCATTAGATATCCGAAGCTATCAAAACGTCAATTTAAGTTTGAATAACATTGGACATTTGGTCGAGGGTTGTTAAAATCTTATGTTTAAGTATGGTCCACGAATAGGTTTAAATATTCATAATATAAATTAATTTAAGATAAGTAGACATTTATATCTATTAAACTATATCAAATTTACTTCTCAACTAATATTATTTAACATTTATTAAGTATTGAACTACTTTTAAAATATATATATATAATTCCAATGCTTTCAAATATTTCTTTGTCTTCTCACCGGTCATTATCTAACATTTTCGATTAGCTTAATCAGCTCGCCCACCAAAACACGTCAAAAACTTTTAAAATTAACTTAATTTACAGAATTTCCCTTGCTAAATTAAAGTAACGAAAATTTGTTTGAACAACTTTTTTTTTCTCAATTGCTGTTCCGAGAGTGTCATAAGTACACATGTGCCGAGAGTGTCATAAGCACACATGTGCACTGTTGTTTTATCATATGATAAAATTAATTAATTGTATCTGAAGATTCACACTTTTCCTGGGTCCTATTATTGAAATCTACTCTAACTCAAGTAGCCTTCCGAATTAGATGAACATTCACAGTAAAGACTGAAAAGAAATAGTAGTAAAAAGTATAAATGACTGTCATCAAATCCATGCCTTAAACTTCTTTATTTAAAAAATTTTTGAGAGATATCCTCACTCTTTGATCTTGATTTTTGATGTTTGTTATCTCATTTGGAAACCCATAAGGACTTCAAAGCTTTTGATAGAAAAAAAGATGGATGAGAACATTAGTAACAGTACATTACGTCACATACATATATTCATATTCATATCAGTTAAAAATTTATGTTATTTATATTTTTAAAATAATTATATTTAATTATTTTAAAATATTATATCTCGTAATATAAATATTAAATTTAAATATTATATACAGATAAATTAAAAATTAGAAAATCCGATACCAAATGGCCAGTGGGCATCTAGTCCAAACATTGCTTAATTATGCTTGTAGTTAATCGACAAGAGGTCATAAAAAATGTATATAGGGGAATAGGCCCTTATACGATGATTTGTTTATAAAACTATAAGTTCAACGAATAAGTCGTTGTTTGGTGGGGGCAAAGCTGTTTTTTTTTAATTTGTTAAAAAGAAAAAGTAATTCTAAAGTGAAGTGTAATTTAATTACATAATAGTATGTTGTTCTTCTTGACGCCGTAAAAGATGACATAAAATGATATGTTTGGTTAAATATGAACCTTTTTTAGGATCCAATCAACAGGTGCCAAATTTCTGCCAAGAACTGGTGCAATCTCCGAGGTATTCCAAATGCCAACCAAAGCATCAACCTTTGCATGTGATTTACTACCCCCTTCCTTAGGATGACATGTTTGATGATCCATGTTAATTTTGTTTTTCAACCCAACAGATAAGGCTATTTAACCCATCAAAATCTGCCAAGAAATTGACCATTTTATCATAAAAAGAAAATTAACAAGTCTTAAAAATAATTTAGTTAAACATGATATTGGAAAATGATGATTTTCATCTTATATAGAATTTTGATGTAATTTTGAGGTTCAAATACGTTGTATAAACAGCTTCCTCGTTCTCAATAACCGGTAATGAACTCCGTTACTAAAGTCCACATTCTCGTCGACATTAAAGTAATCATTGTCCTTGAAAGACAAAGAAAAAAAAAAGGGTGCATTGGATCAATCCAATTCAAAGCACCCGTGAGTAATGGGGCTTGCATATGGATCTGGAAGCAGGCGGCTTTTTAATGCAACTTGCTTCACACTCTAGCGAACCATTGATTTGGTTTTGCATTTGTTTTTTCATTTTCAGTCAAACGCCCATGGCAGCAAACAATAAAACGGGGCTATCTCAATTCAATGCTTGAAAAAAAAAAAAAAAAACCCAGTTTTTTATATTTAATGCCAGTAGTTAAGTGTTGAGAAAACAAACCTCACTTTACTCTTCATTGCTTGATCCACGCATTGACCATTTCTCTCCCATCATTTGATATCAGTGACATGATTTTTGTGGTAACACGCGAATCATCATCATATCTGTTAAACATGAAAGCAAATGATGAAAAAGCTCATCAAATGGCAAAAGAGAGAAGATTCTAATGAAATACTAAGTTCCAATTAAGCAAATGATGATCCTCTTCCCCTACATGCACTTTACCATAATTTAAATGCTATTGTTTTTTTTTTTTTTTGCCAAAGCATGTTCTATGGTTGATAACAATAATGTTAACCCATTCCCCCATTAAAATGCTCAACAACATAACTCAATTATCTTTCTTTGTTTTTCTTTGTGGTAGAAGTATTGTATACATAGTTTCCATTTCTTGAGATAAAGATTGGGTGTACAATTAATGTTGATAAAATGATAATATATTATATAATTTTAAATTTTATATAAAATTAAATATAAAATTTTTAGTTTAAATCATTTATTTGTATAAAATTTAAAATTTTATATTAAATAATACGTCACTATTTTATAAGCATTCAAAAATTTGTTTAATACTTTTAATTATTTTTATTTATTATAATTTTAAAAATATATTAATTAAAATATGAAATTTAATAATATAAATATTAAAATACTTTATTCAGTAACTTATAAGAACTTTTAATGAAATTTTATTTATTTATTTTTATTTTTATGTGTGAAAAGTTGTATAAAATTAAAAACCATACCTTTTTCTCCAGCGAATAACCCAACAGTTGCCATTTTCATTCAAGTTCCATAGTCTCCTTCCACGTGACTCAGCTCTCTCTCTCTCTTTCAGTCTTTTGTTTGTTTATTTGGTTTTTTTTTTTAATTAAAATAAAAATTTTGGCCATTCCTGAGACAGTGAAGCAAATCTGAGTCCTCTTGATCTATATCTCTTTCTCTCGTGTACAACCTTAGCCTTAGGCTTTCTAAAACCAGACACCCAGGTTAAACTGAAGCGTTAAGAAACTGAAATTTTGAAGCTTTTTGGGGAAGTGGGTTCTTGAGTTCATCATCAATTATCTGAGGTAGGAGCACTGCTGTGCTATTTGTTCATTTTTATTATTTTGGTTAGCAAAGTGATATCAAAATCTTTGCTTTAGCTATAGAGAGAGGATTAGTAAAATAAAGTTTCTTTCCTTTCTTTTTTGGCCTTTTATGGTTATTACAATGAGGGACTTTCCTTCTTGTTTTGGTGAAAATGGTGTTCAAGTTGCTGATTCATCATCAAGTGCGGCTAAAGCTGCTCAAAACTTGGTTACTTGTGTTTATCAGTGCAAATTACATGGTCATTCATGCTTAATTACAGTAACATGGACCAAGAATCTGATGGGTCAAGGCCTTAGTGTTGTAATTGATGACTCAACCAATCATTGTTTATGCAAAGTTGATATAAAGCCCTGGTTATTCTCTAAGAGAAAAGGGTCAAAGAATTTAGAGGTAGATCCTGGTAAAATTGAGATATGCTGGGACTTATCTAATGCTAGATTTGGTTCTGGGCCAGAACCAATTGAAGGGTATTACTTGGCTGTTGCATTTGACCAAGAAATGGTGTTACTTCTTGGGGATTTGAGAAAAGAAGCATTCAAGAAGATCGACACCAGAGCTGCTCATCTCAATTCGGATGCTGTTTTTATTGCAAAGAGAGAGCACATTGTTGGGAAGAAGTTTTATGGTGCCAAGGCTCAGTTTTGCGACAAGGGACGGATCCATGATGTAATAATTGAATGTGACACTGTCGATCTTAAGGATCCATGCCTTGTTATCCGCATCGATAGCAAGACGGTGATGCAGGTCAAGCGGCTTAAATGGAAGTTCCGTGGCAACCATACCATTTTGGTGGATGGACTTCCGGTTGAAGTGTTCTGGGATGTGCACAACTGGCTATTTGGCAGCAACACCATGGGCAATGCGGTTTTCATGTTTCAAACTTGCCTTTCTGCTGAAAAATTGTGGGCAAGCCAGTCTATTTTTGATCCATCTGTATTGACATGGTCTACCTCTCAAAAGTTTAGGGATTACCGAGCACAGGCTCTTGGTTTTTCATTAATATTATATGCTTGGAAACATGAATAGAGGTGTAATTTTTCACTTTGTGAGATTTAGAAAAATACTTTCTGCTATGAAATTTACAGATATGTGAACAAAATATAGTACATGTAATTCATTTGTTTCTTTGTCCGTTCTTCTTCAGCAGCTTATATTATATATAAACAGCATCAAGCAATTGCTCTGGCTGAATTTCTCACAGATATACGTTGCTCTGACTCTTTATTTTCTTGAAGTATTTTAGACATGAGTGTGGAGATACGATACTTCAAGAACCCTCTAAATACACGAAAAAAACTTACAGAACATTGAACATACCCGTATCCTACACTCACATAAGAATCTGAGTAACATAGTTTCTCACATTAATGGATTTGCAGGAATCTGGTTGGAGTCAGAATATGTGAGATGTGGAAGCATTGCTGTAAGATCCCATTTGCTCTTCCTTGACAGTGACTGTTAGCATGAAGCACGAACCTGGAAATGAAGGCCATGAGCGTTTGGGACAAATACAAATTGAATGTTTTCATATACTATAATGATGATAGGCATGGCATGGAAGAGGTGTGCTACATTTTCTCCTTTGCATTTGTTTAGTTTTTGTTACAAGGCGAAAAGATGTAAAAGGAACTACTAAAAATTGTCTAGAGCCCTACAGTATAACTAGGCAATTGGAACTTAATTTCCAAAAACATTAGTTTCATTCTACCATGCTAGATACTCAATTACATGATTATAGACTTTTAGTTTTTGATATTTGCTAATTACTAAGGAACGAGAATCAATGTTACCCAAATTTCTTTTTTTTTAAGAACTTGTATTTGACATATATTTTGGATACGGGTATGATGTATGAGGAGATGATCCTTCAAATATGTAAAAAAACTTAGAAATTGTATTCAGCATTCACCGTGAGATCTAATAACAGATGAAATTAGTGGAGAGATGAGATTTATGCTGAAGTGGATGACAATGACTCAACGGTATTACATGTGTTCCATACTGCATTTAATTTTTGAACTCTGCTAGGAATATGCAAAATTTTTTTGAAACTATCAGTGATAAAAGTTGCAACTCTTTCAAGGATTGTAGGTCTCCAGATGAGTCACATGCAAGCACCTGCTTAGATTAGGCTTTTGTACATGAATTAAAGGGGGCATTCATGAAGCTGAAGCCATTGAGCTCGAGCAAATCGCGACATAAGTGAAAATTGTTATATATTGCATTGCTCGTTAAGGATGCGATGTAGGGTTATATCGAAATTCTGCCAGAATTATCATCAAGCACTCGCATCTTCAAACATAATTCATAAACTTAGAAAATGGACGAAACACAGGAAACAAATGAAATAGCCATACTACATAAAACAATTAAGAGAAATATCTATAATCAGATAATCATGGTTACATCATCATCTCTAATTAAGCCCTCTCCGAAGCGTCTCTCATCTTTCAACTCATAAACTTGTTTCCCGGTGCACTTAACTTCAATGGGACTGACATTCGTCCCAATTGATCTGACGCTTTGCCCCACACCTTGGCGACCTGGGTTCACTTCTCAGGATAAACTCCATCTTCAGGGTAGAGGTATTGAACCTCACCGTTAGGGAAAACCCTGTAAAACTGGTACTTGATCTTGTATTTAGACTTCAATATGGTGCCCAAAGCCAAGCATTGCTCTTTCTGCCAACTTTGAGCAAGTTAGGTCCTTGTCTCATGATGGCTAACCCAACTGTTAGCATCTCAAAGATTTGTTCTTTGGGTTAATCCCATGTGATGGCATAGAATTCTTCAACTTAGGCTTTTCTAAGCAGTCCTCCAGTGCTTCCTCCAAAGATGGGTGATGGTGTGTTGGGGTCCAACTCTGGAGGGGTGAAACCGACTGGAGCTTCCTTTGTGGCAGCAGCAGCCCTAAAGCTGGTTGTTCTTTGAGCCGTGGAGAAGTAGTTGATGGACTTGGGATAAGCGAATGAAAATGATGAGGATGGGTTCCATGGAACCAGAGATTTTGGGTGGTGATTGTGGTGGTGAAGAAAAACTGCTTGAATTGCCATGGCGATGCTGATGATGTATGCTGAACTGCAGCAGTTTGGCAGCTTATTTTTATTGATGTTTCATTGGTTGGGGGGGGGGGGGGAGAGAGGGGGAGAGAGCTTAGCTCGGAGGATTTGAGATTTGTGTGATGGCTTATGAAAGAGGATGACTTTCAGACGCGTGGTTGCGCTTGGATAAGATGATATTACATGGACCAGTCGGATAATTTATTTTGATGCTTTTGTGTTCCGCGAGTCTAGCTTTCACCTTTCTTCTTACACGACAATTTTCATTTGCTATTCCGTAAGTTTTCATACGACAATTTGATATTTGGTGCAAAAACAAATACAGAACAAAAAAAAAAAAAAAAAGAGTAAGGTTTGGATTACAAAAATGATTTAGTTATTTTCCTAATACAATACGACTCAGTTTTGGGATTATTTTTATTTTCATGCAGCTAGATACTAGATGTTTATACATTATTTACTATATATCTAAACTTATATTTGAAATATAATTTAAATATTTAATAAGATGACAGGTGTCTTCATTTAATTGGTTCATCCAAACTATATTTTCCTTTTTTTTTTTAATTTTCCTTTTTCCCCTACTTTCCTTTTTTTTTTTTTTTTAATTTGATGAAGAAAAGAATAGTTTTGATAACACCACATATTACCAGGAAAAATCAACTTTCATTAACAATATATATTGTAAATTTAAATTATAAAACTATATTAAAAATAATAAAATATAAAATATTTTTGATAAAATTATTTTTTGATCATTTTTTAAAATAATTTTTTAAATCTAAATTTAACTCTTAATTATAGAAATTACTGTAAAATATATATAATATTTTATTTTTTAAAATTATATATTTGAATTATATTTACTTTAAAGAAGGATAATTTTGACAAAATAAAAAAAATTGTTTTTATCTTACACTCAATCTTGCACATAACAAACGTAATGAAAATAAAAACCATCCAACCTTTGCCCTCAAATCTTTGCACATACTAACCATTAATATTACCTAGTTTAATCTAATCTAATTTAACCCAATCCTATCCACAATCTTATACTACCCATTCCTTTCCTAGATCTGTCCACGAGTTAAAATATCAGTATGACAAAAATTTTAATATTTTGTACATAAGCAAAGAGAGAGTTTCCAGACTAGGACCCAGCCATGGAACAGGTCTACATCTCACCAACACACCCACCATGGTATATATATTATATACGTTAATACTAGGCACATTAGTCGACCCGCTCCTTGAGAATAATAATGCAAATGAAAACATAAGAAAGAAGAAAGATAATTAGGTGTCCTTGGGAGCAGGCATTAACCGAAGCCTGTCATCTGAGGAACTACCGCTGGAAATATTCTCTTCCGCAAGCAATGATTGTAAGTCGCTACCGTTAGCCAAGCTGTTGAACTCAACTGCTTTAGATGGAAGGGTAGGGTAACGTCGTTGGCAAAAGGTCATTAACCTTTTCACTGATTGCAAGTATTTGCGAGTTGTCTCATCGTTCATTATGTGGGCAACACTATTGGTATAGATCTTCTCACGAGCTGAACGTTCATGGATACCAACCATAGTGACACCAATTGGCCAAGGTGCATTACCAATATCCAGCTTAATATAATGGTCCATGGCCGCCAGGTAGTCCCGCTTCATGCAACACTCAACCACCACCATTAATGCTTGACGGATATCATCAGGAAGCACCTGCCATTAGAACATGACGATGAGTAAATACTGAGTTTATAAATGCAAAGCTCTGTATACAATGCCATAAACACACACAATTCGAGGATATCCACAGATATAGTGCAATGTTGTAACTTGGATCAGGGAGGAGGAACACTTGTCTTTGATAAACGAAGTTAAAAGGCCATGCAAAGTTTGTCAACTAAAAATCCAGTAATGGTCCACAACTATATCAGTTACCAAGCTACAAAAGCATCAACAGGTTTTTATCTGCCACACTCCACCTTCCCTGGTTTTCAAGCCTACAGTGGAGATCTCATAGAAAAATTCAACAAATAAAGGGTTCCAACGGAAATGAAATAAAGCAACTTCCCAACCATTAAAGAGAGTATTAAAAACACAATGAACTGTAATGCTTTGGATAAACCAATTTCATATATGTGGGCAATAATGCATGTTCATAACGTGGGCAATCCATATTTTAGAGTGATTTAACTAAATAACATCCGGCACAGTAAGCAGTATTTTCTTTTGCAGCTTAAACCAGTTCAATTGTAGAAGAGAAACTACGGGTTTAGTGGCTTTCATTTATCAGCAAAGGGGACTCGAAGCAATCCACCGAGATAAAATGCTGCATGACATATTTGACTACAAATCATACCAGAAAGGAGGCAGTGAGAATAAAACAACTGAGCTGTGCAACAAGGCTGACAAAACCTTGACATAAGATGAATATCCTATCCGATTTGAACTCCAGGGTTTACCATTGATTAGCTATAGAACAAAATCACCAGAACAATTCTTCATGAAGACTTAATTGACTATTACTATTTAATGCTATTCGAAATTATTGACCATATTAGCAGCCCCATAACTCTCTTAAGTGGTCGTGAATTCAAAAACCAAACCAACAAGCTTTAATGTCTCAAAATTGTCTAAGTCAACTTTATCTAAGTCACCAGCCTCTCCTTGCTGCACGTTATCTAAGTCTTGCCAAAACTGTCAGTTACTAGCATCATCCAAGCCTATTTGTGGTGCAGAAGCACTGCTAATGTTTAAAGTCTCATCACCTAGTATGAGTTAAAGCAACATACTATCATCCTTCCATCTAATGTCAACAACCTGATCAACTAACTGGCATTCTAAATTATACCTATCCCATTCCTATTCCTATCTCTACTAGCATACCATAATTTGTGACCCTACTCACCTATGGGTTGAACTTTCTCGTCCATCCATTTAGTCTCTTGAAGGCACAAAATGTTGATATTCTCCTAATCACATCCTCTACTAGCTCTACATAATTAAGAGAACCTATGCTCCAAGATGCTAAACATATGCTAAGGTTTTGGCCATTCTTTAATCCCTTTGTCTATTAGCTTGGGGAAACCTTTGATCATTTGACACCACATCAGGCATCTATGTGACAAGTTGCTTCAGGATAATGATCTAACAATCCTTGTTTATTGCTCTTGGGCCTTGAAGATGCGGCGGTCGCTTAGTAGGGAACACCCATATTCAAAAAATAAAAATTTACAGATCATAATATGATTCAGAGTTTGGTTTTTCTTTATACCAAGTCAGCCCTTACACTAGCCACTATTTTGAGTGTTTAAAGGGAATAAATCTCTAAACAATGGACGAGAGAGCAGCATCAAAAAATGCTAGTAGAAAAATGCTACCTGCATGTGTATTACAAAAAGACTTTGACGACCATAAGGAATATGAGGTTGAATTTCAACCCATAGCAGATGTCAACAAACATTTAGATGCACATTACCACAGTGATCACTAGAATTCCAACTTGAAGATACAATGAATACATGCGAAAAGCAGCAGATTAATGGTTCAACTCAATTTTCTATACTTTCACCATTTCTAGCCCCCCTAGATTAAGGGGACAGAAGTCACAGAACATCTCACAACGTTACAACAAGTCATTTCTACTAGACAATCCAAGTCTTATACGTCCAATCTTGATCAAACAAGTAGTTGCAATCATTTAATTCTCAGTGATTCCATTTGTATTTCAAGCAAAATTTCGATTCCTTCAGTTATAAATCCTATTCTCGATCGTCTAACTTATTATCGCATAGAGAAAAAAGAAGAAAAACCAGGATTTAAGAAAAAGTCTCCTTCAAATCAGCAAAAATAAATTTACCTTCTTCCTACAAAACTTGAACAATGGATTTAAATAACGAGCGCACTGCTTAAACGTGGCTACCATGGACTTTCCTTTTGCCGTTCTCTTCTCAGCCTCGCCCATCTCATCCAGCTCCTGATTCCACTCATTCAACAACCTCTTGAAAAACACCAGAATCTTATCTTCATCACACAACTCATCGAAATTCGCCTTCATTCTTTTCAAATCCTTATCCATGTCGACTCCACTAGACCCACCATCACCGCTCAACTCCTCTTCTCCCCGGACTCCTTCCCCATCCTCTCCTCCTCCCCTTTCTTCCCTATCCTTTCTTTTCCTCTCGCTTAACATCCCCGTCTTCTGCCGCTTACGCAGCTCCGCAATGTCTCTCAAGAAATCGTTGGTTTGACCGTCGGTCATATCGCTATCGACCTCAAAAAGACCGGCTTTTAAGACGAATTTTAACCTGTCGAGACGAGCTGCGTCGTCTTCGCCGAAGAGAGTAACAGGCTGTTTGAGGAAGCGAAGGCGGCGAATGACTTCTTGCCTTGGAAGGTCGAGGTTGTCGATGTTTTGTTCATCGGTAAGGGATTTGGAGGAACCAGCAGTGGAAGTTGCGGTTGTGGATGCGATGCTGCAAGCAGAGGGATTAGATTTGGCGGAAGTATCGTTGACAGTGGATGAGGACGTGGTGGATTGGCGGCGAGATTTTGCTTCGAGTTCGCGTTTTTCTTGCTCGCGAAGCTTTTGGATTTGCTTTTGTTCTATCTCGGAGCGTTTGAAAAAGCGCCTACCGCCGGTCTCCTGAGCAAAGCTCTGCCGCTTCTTGGAAAGTTCTTCTTTGAGAAGATCCATCTGGGGTTTTATTATGGTTATCTCCGTGACTTGACCTGAGTCTCGTTAAAGACAATGACATAACGCTTAGGGTGGGTGGATGGACGGCCGGCCGTTTTCTGTGGTTCGAAATTGAAATGGACCCAAATAGGCCCAAATGGATTTTCAAGTCCAAACCAAAAATATGAACTAATTGGCCCAACCCATTTAGAATCCAATGAAACTGCTTATTTAAATCGTAATTTAATTTTTCCAGCGAAATTATTGACCTTTGAAGTTTAAATCACCGTTCTGGCGTAACTGCGTTTCATTAAGCTTCTCTTACCGGCAACCCGAAAGGAGAGAGATGACGACGATACGCCGATTTTGCTGCAACGATCTTCTTCGTTTCACTTCCGTCAATCTCGACCACTTAACGGAAACCGTAAGCTTAAGAACTCTTACAATTTTTTGTTTTTTTTTTTTAAAAAATTAACCAAATGCTCGGACGAGTTGTGAATTGTTTCCATCAGTAGTAATTTTGTTATTTTTTCAGTTTAATATGTCATTCTACATGACCTATTTAGCTCGATGGCCCGATTATTTTCATGTAGCTGAAGGCCCCGGCAAACGAATCATGGGTTATAGTAAGCTTACTGTTCCTCTTTCCTATTTATGTTTCCCTTGTTCTTTTTTGAAGTAGACTAGTATACAAGAATTTTAACAATCATAATTTGAGAACAAGAATTGAGTTCTAATTCTGATGTTCATTGCCTTCTATTTTAATTTAATAAGCAATTGGAATTGCATCTTATCAGAAGTCGGTCACGTTCAAGGTTTGATTTCAATAGGGATATACTTATTGGCTAATCTCGTTTTGAGATTGGTGTATGTATATAGATTTAATACCTTTGAAATTGTTGCAGTTATGGGGAAAGTTGAGGGGCAAGGTGAGTCTTGGCATGGCCATGTAACAGCAGTCACTGTAGCACCAGAATATCGTCGGCAGCAGCTTGCTAAGAAACTGATGAACCTTTTGGAAGATATCAGTGATAAAATGTAAGAGTGGTGGACATTTATTGTTCAATTGATTTTGGCTATTTTTCTCTTATGGATATTCTCACAATTGATTTCAGTAACTTTTGTTTGTGAGTTAGCCCGTAGCAAGTGCTGATTACAAGATTGGAGATTACAAAAGTATTAAGCTTTCTAATAGAATTTTAAGAGCTGATAACAAGATTAGAAATGATTTGCATCATGTTGTTTTCATTGTTTAATGTAAACTGCTAAAACAGTTGTAAGGTTCATTAGCAGATGTCTTTAATGAAAATAATACAAGTTTCTGAACATGAGCATTTTTTGTTGAAATGGTTAATGTGAAGTACTGGCACAGCAAGCACGATCATAAGCTTTATTGGTTCTTTTGTATGGAAGATCTTCCTTTGAAACTAACTTGTATTTGGTGTATCAAAAAAGGATTTGGTTTTCTCTTTTGTATTCCTTTTTAAAAAAAAAAAAAATTCAGTGCATTTCTAGCTTTAAATATGCTTTCACGTTAGGCAATTTTTTATGGCATCTTGATGTAAGCCAGACGTATACAATATGCATGATAAATTTCTCTTGTTTAATACATGCTAATGTTTTTGAATTGAATAATTTCTCTCGCCTTTCTTTCGGCAGTGACAAGGCATATTTTGTGGATCTTTTTGTGAGGGCTTCTAATACACCAGCCATAAAGATGTATGAAAAGGTAATAGTTCAAAAACAACTTTCCATTTTGCGCATTATTATTTCTTTCTTTCCCTTCAGATTGTACTGCACGAGATGCAATTTGAGATTAGTTGCTGTTATTCAGATTTTTCCCCCTCTGTTTTGCGGTCACAGTTTTCCCCTGAAAGTGTATCAAATTTTGGAATGTAACCATCCTCAGTCTAAAGTTTAAGGCTTTAGCCCTTAACACACACACACATATAAAAGCAGTCCATGTGTTGTACGTTTGTGTAAGAATTTAACATTGCCTGTTACACACACACACACACACACACACATAAAAGCAGTCCATGTGTTCTACGTTTGTGTAAGAATTTAACATTGCCTGTTACACACACACACACACACACACACACGTAAAAGCAGTCCATGTGTTCTATATTTGTGTAAGAATTAAGCATTGCCTGTTAGAATCAGTGAAAAAAGCATGAAAGGGTTTGATTTGATGAAATTTGTAAAACACGGATATCATGCCTATTGTGCATTGTTATTCACTAGTGGGTAACAGTAAAGTAAATCCAGGATCTTGTTTTAAAATCATTGTTCTCTATTTGCATATTTGTCTCTGGCCATGTTCCATGGGGATAAGATTGGTTTTTGATGTTTCAGAAAATGAATTGATCACATTGAGTAATGATTAAGTGACTGGGATAATGCCACCAATGAGTTTCAGAAAATTTTGACTTTTGGTTTTCTAGCATAAAAGAGATGCTAATAAGTTTGTAAATTATCTCCTCTACTTGGATTTTTAAGAAAACTCAACTAGGAGTGAATTCACAGTTAGAACTTAGAAGTACAGATGGTTGTACTTGTACCAGTATTAATGCTTTCTTCATCATGATATGAGATATTGAAAAAGAAAGATAGAAATAGGAAGAAAAAAAAGGAAAGAAGAAATCACACTAAGATTATATCTGTTAAAAAAACGAAACCTTTATTTAACTTCCCTCTAAAATTTTATATAATCAGAATTGGTTTTCATGGTCTTTATCTCATCAGATTGATGTTAGACTCTTTTCTTTGGCTTCAAGAATGGCATGAATATTGTAATTCCATAAAGTCCAGTCCTTCTTGTTTACCTTTTTGACATTTTGATTAATTAAATGAATAATTCAAAATTATATTGCCATCATTACAAAAAAAAATTATGCAGTTAAATTCAAAATTAATACTGTTATAAGACGTTGTCCCCTAAGTCTAAGGTAACCTGGGTCTGCCTTAGCTCATGGCTTAATGCTCCATAACTTTTATAGCATTAAATTTGGCTTTTGTTCTAAACTATTTATAGTTTTGGAGAAGGCTTTTTGAAGGCCATATCAATAGTTTTTGCTTCTTAATAATTTCATCTACCTCAATGCACGCCATCCAGTGCTTTCAATTCATTTCATTCTTTGGTTGTAATTTCTTGTTAGCTTGGAGCTGCATCTGATATTGTAATGGTTAAATCGTGGATCTTATTGCTCTTGATCTGGAATGTTTCTACAACTTCAATAATTAGTAGGAAGCTCTTAGTTTGTCAAAGTCATTTTTTCTTTTATTGACTAATAAGATTGCAAGTAGAGTATTGCATGAGTGATGGCCTGTATTTCGGAGATTCTTTTAACATTAATTGCATTAAAAAATAGCCTTCACTAATTTCCCTACCACTATCTGAATAGACATTAAAGGGTATCTTTGCTCATTTCTGCCCGACATTCACTTTGTGGTTACATTATCCCCCTTACAATTTATATCATTCTATACTATATAAATCTCTAACTAATTCGGTGTCATGAGTTAAGTGACACCAACTCAATCAAGGAATGGACAAAAAAACCAATAATAATAATAATAATATGTGAAATTTAGGGTATATATGTTATGCAATTTTTTTTAAAAAAAACACATTTAAAAAACTACCACATTTTCTTTAACATAACTTTTCCCTTTCAAAACATTATTTCCTTTTAATTTTCAAAACACCCACATAATTAGTGATCATATTCCAATAGACTATAAATATTTTGGGTTTTAGGTAATTCCCAAATTGTTATATTTTGATTAAAACGTTGGCGCTACTTAAAACTAGAATTCTTTGGATTTTATCAATGCCTTGCCTTTCCAATGTTCAGAGAAAGGAAGTGTTGGGTTTTTAGTTGGAAGGGTACCCCTTACTTCAAACAAGTCTGCTGCTGCTGAGCCATTTTAATTGCAAAACTCATTCATTTGTCAACAAGTTATGCGAACCGTATTTAATTGGTTAAAGGGTTGATTAGAAAGTAGAAATCTTACTTCAATGCTATCATATTTCATCACTAAGTCATAGTTACTTTCAGACTGGTTATGGGGATGGAAAACGTAGTGGCATATAGAATTACCTATTTCTGCTTATGCTATGAAAATTTGCATTTGCTGAATGTTGCACACTTTTTCACAAAGTGTCTCATTCCACCCTGTTTCTCCTTTTCATTTCACCTTTGAGTTACTATGACAATATTGTGTCATAGGATTGTTGCTTGTTGATTTCGGCTTGGCTGCCATGTTTGTGATTCTTCTCAAGCAAATTTCTATTAACTCTTCAATGCCCTCTCTCTCTCTCTCTCTCTCTCTCTCTCTCTCTCTCTTCTTCTGTCTGCATGTGTTTGTGTCTGAAAATGTGTGTAAATGAAAGACAGGCTTACCTACCTTTTCTTTTTTTTAAAGCTTGGGTATGTAATATACAGAAGGGTGCTACGCTATTATTCTGGAGAGGAAGATGGGCTAGGTAAGTGGATTTTGATCTCCAACCAGAATGTTTGTTTTATTCAGCATGTCTGCCTCTTACCTTCATTTTTGTTGTTTGTTTTTAGATATGAGGAAAGCATTATCTAGAGATGTTGAAAAGAAATCAATCATACCCCTCAAACGGCCAGTTACACCTGATGAATTGGAGTATGATTAGCTCCGCTTCGTATGGAACTTTTCACTACTATTTTGATGCTTGAGAACATGTTCATGTTTTTCGTAAAATGGAGAGTTGGGACATCAGTGAGCTTTAGGTATGTCAAACATGAGATCCAAGAAAACATCCTTACTAATGAACTCATTCAGTGTCTTCTATGTGGTCGTGACTTTTGAGCTTTATCTTTTCTTGTACCTTGTATTTTTGTGACTTGCTTTTATACAATGTCATCCTTCTTTACAAATTAAAATACTGGATCTCTAGCTTTCAGATTTTCATGATTAAAAATGCCTGCTGATTTGTTATATACCCGGCTTTGCATATTTATGAAGTTCAGATTAGATTCTTAGAGCTCCCCTTCAAGCGAGCATATCAAGCGTTAATCACTTTGTGGCGCTTCAATTTTGTTGATATCATTTCTATTCCTACAGTTCCCTTGCATGCTAATTTCGATGTACATTTGATAGTGGCTGCCTCAGTAGGATAGATGACCATTTTTAGCGAGTAGCCTAACACTATTATCATGAGCCAAAAAAAAACCCAATGCATCTTTTTTTTTTAAATCGGCTTTGTATCAGTATACTTTTGTCGAGCAAGAAAGTTGTTTGGTTGTTCTAGGAATTCTGGTATGTTGTTGTCAAACATGAAAGAAGAAATGAAGGTAGAAAGGAAGGTCATAGCTACCTTATCGTTACCGAACGGAAATGGTTTTTTGGCCCACATTCGGGCAACAATGGTGGGACGGTCCCCAAGTTTACCATGACTTTTTTTCTGGTTGTCGGCGAGATGGGTCCGGTCTCATGTGCATGTTCGCCTCTTGGACAACGAAGAAATAATCAAGATCAGGGTGCTAACGTACCCTCGCCTGATTCAAGAAGAAATTATGAACCAATCAGTCATTGTTACTAAAATGGGTTTTCACCCAAACGAAAGTTTACCTTCACTCATTTCTGCTTTTTGTATCAGATTCTTTGCTTCAATGTCGTCCTGGCATTTATTTTTTCATATCAAAATTCTTTGGATGTGGGATTTGGAACTTAAAAATAGAAGAATGATAGATGTTAGGGAGTTAAATCTCAAATCTGCTAATTCCAATTGGGATATCAAACTCAGTCATGTTGAAAGGAGCACCAACCTTTTCATGTGTTCATATGCGATCTTTGGGTTTAAAGATTTGGTTTTCTTTGTCTTAATCATTCTTTTCAAAGGTAAAATTCAATTTCCATTTTGATGATCTTCGAGTTAGACATAACTAAATAGGGTATAACAAGACCATAATTACGCAAATTTTTGAATTAGTCCCTTCTAGCCTCATTTATCCTAGAACTAATATCAGAAATTAATATGGTGGTTGGGGAGAGGGACACTTAAAAAGCATACTTTTATTTGCCAAATTTATAGGTTACTACTTACACATACCAATATTATTGAATCAGACATTTCTTTTTGGAATTTAATAATCATCATCCAAGTTGATAAAATTATTCCTTTTCTTGGATTTTGCAATGATAAAGTTTCATTTTGAGTATTGTCATTTCATTTTGCGTTGCATGATTTAAACATTACAAGTGATCTTATTAACATGACCAGCTTTTTTTTATTTTTTTGGGGTATAATTCAGACAAACCCATAGATCTTGTCAAGGACTTAAATCTGTGTGAGCCATTGCTTTTATCATTGTCTATTTCATTTTTTCTGTGGCCATGAAATCAGATCTAATTGATTTTTATCCCCCAACTTGCTCTACATTTATGTTTGATCAATTTACTTTCTCAAAGAGTACTTTAGCAATGTGAAATCTGATGGTCTCTGAGTCACAGTGTGCGGCATAGTAAAAACTCCGTGCCACTGTAAGAAATGTTTGCTTGAATTCTGAGTCGATGTCGTCTGAGGGATTTTGCAGTACTAATTGAACAAGTTCTTGCATGGCGGAATCTATTTTCTGGGTTCTGCTTTTCTCTGTTTCAATATTATTAAAGCAGCCATTGTCATGCACCTGAAAACAGTTTACACCAAAAAATGATGAGTAAATTGTTTGACTATGTCAATTCATCAACACAGGGATTTTTTACCTACATTATTTGAATTTAAGCATGAGTATCGAATATGAGTATATATCTAATACTAAATATATTTAATTTTTCTAAGTTTTTTTCCATTAAATTGCTCCTATATATATATATATATATATATATAAAATTCAATGAGGCTGTTTTCTTGATTTAGAAGTATAAAAGGAAGATGCTGAAAGAATGCAGCCAAGCGAGAAGAAAGATTCGAGCTAAGCTACGGTACAGTTATTTTCTTGGCTTCAAGCAACTGACCTTTCGCTTTTGGTAGTGACAAAGCTGATGGCAAACTGTATTGGTAAGGTTGGAGAGTCGGTCATATCGGGGATGGGACAAGGGCTCCTCCAAGGACCAGTAGCCAGAGCTAAGATTTATCGTTTGCACCAGTAACTCCGCAACTCCTTGGTGCCTGTCACCTTCTTCCGCCCATTTCAGCATCCACTTTTCCCACTGTTCCCCCCCCCCCAAAAAAAAAAAGAAAAGATAATATTGATATTTAGAAAAGCATCAAATTATCATATTGGATAATGAGTTTCTTCACTAGTTTCTGAAACCAGGCTTAGCTGTTCAGTTTGATTTTACTCGAAAAAAGATTTACTGCTTGCATGTGAAAATTTAATACCCGATTACAGATAAAAAAAAAAAAGGCTGAAATTTTAGTTTTGGGTTTACCATTCAAGATTAAAATATGAAACGAGATTAGACAGATTAGATTGGACAAAATGATTACTTACAGCACGGCGGATGCTGCAACTAATATCTCGACCATGAGCCACAAGTGCATCCAATGATAGGTGGTTCAGTGTCCGAAGCAAGGTTTCTATCAGCTTTTGTGTTGTCCTGTTTGAGTCCAACTCCCTGCAACATAAATCACATGTAAAACCATCATCTTTCTTTGTCAGCCTTTCTTGGTTGGACCCAACAAATTGACCCAGCTTGGTCATTTCACCCTGCCCCTAACATCAATGACTTACGTTAAAAGTAAACGATTTGTTTTATGAGTTAGTTAAAGATAAAATATAGCAATTTTAAGTACCTTCCATTAATGTGGCTAAATGGTGCATCAACCAAACTTCTGAACACTTGGACAAATATTTTCTTCGGCTCATCATCATCATAACTAGGTTTGATTCCACTGTCAAAAGAAGAAGCGACGGTGTCAACCAAGATGGCGGTCTTAGCCCATGCCAGCCGCTCTCGCCACCTTTCAGGCTCGAATATGCTAGCTGCCGCCATAAAATAAGCTAAGACAAGGGACCTTCTGCTCATTCCAAAATCTCCGAGACCCATTTCCAAGTACCACCTGCTCCAACTCATATAATACCATAACCACGCATTAATATTTACTAATTAGTGTGATTAAATTTATATATTATCAATGATCCATATAATTTCACCTTGGTAACAAGAAAAGATAAAATTGTAAAATTAAATAACTTCACAGAAATAAGTAATGTTATATAGTAGTATATAAATCTGTACATCTGATGTATTGAACCCGGGGTTAATTGATTGGATTGCTTACTTTTGCATACTATTCCATTCCATTTGATGCAAAGCTTGGCAATTGTTGTAGTCTAGTTTCGCAAGCTCAAGGTACGCATTGTTGTTCACATATCGCATCCTGCATCAAAAAGTCATTCACTAATATATCAAATAATTGCAGCAATTAATCTCTTAACAATTAATTAATTAATATATGATTCCCTTAATATCTCTATTTATTAATCTTATTTTCCCTTTTATCATACCTTAAAATATAAAATAAAATGTTAAAAAATTGAACATGAAGATTCTTACTAGTAGGCTAGTAGTATAGGATGAAAAATTTTATTGCTGTTCATGATGACGCAAATCTCTATGATGAATAAAGGATCTCTTCGTTCAAACATTTTAATTGGCAATCACAAAGAAAAATCTTTTGATACAGTTCTTTTCATTAACAAATTAAACAGAATTATCATAATAAATTAATAAATAAAAGAATTGAAACAGAAGCATGCAAGGTAATAATTGGAGGCGTTCATGCACCCTAATAAAATATAATATAATATATCAATTGCATTTTTAAAATATATTAAATTAATTAACATTTAAGTTCTTACAATGAAATATTAATTGACCTTAAAAATGTTTAAAAAACTCATTAATAAGACTTTTTTTAATTAAAATATTAAAAATTATCACAAAGTAGCCGATTATTAAATAAGGAAAAGCAAGGGATGACAACTACAGGAGGGAAAGAAATAATTACGAGATCCAACCCAAGACCACATATACAAATACAAAACCGTTATCTAATTTTAGTTTTATGGAAGGAATAATATATAAGTTATTTAATTTTCTCATTGCAATTTCCCTTTGTTTTGTTTTTTTTTATACTAGATTAAAAAAAAAAAAAAAAAAAAAAAAACCTTACCTGTAAAGAGTTTTTCCAATCCATACGTCATCTTCGCCTCCATACTGTTCTATGTAAAATCTGGTTTCGACTCTTGGCAAGCTTGCATGCCATGGAAACTTCAATGCGAACTCAACCTGTTAACACAATTAATTAATTAAAATTTTGTTATTCAATGATATATAATGTATATATACTCTAATTAATCTAATTAATTTGCTCTCTGTCATTGGACATAAAATCAAGATTCAGTGAATAAATAAAATTTGTTTATGCTATGGTAAATTACTTAGATGAAGTTCTTAGGGATTTCTAGTGAAAATCGGTCAAATAAATATTAAATTAAAATCAATGAATTGAAAAAAAAAACTATTAAAAAGGTTATTTATGCTCAAGATTTAATCAAACATTTAGTGAATGGTGAAAATCTGTCAAAACTTTTTGAATAAAAATATTACATAAAAAGTATCAAAAAAATAATAATTTTTTTGACAAATTTTGTAAACTTGATTTATTTTAGAAAAATCAATAAATCTATAAGTTTTAATTTTCATTTAATTATTTTTATTAAAATACCTCAAAAACTTCACAAAGAAAATTATTCAAATCTCGTCATGCTAGTTTATTATAAAAAGCAAAAATCTTTTATAATTAACTTAATAGGCTTTTAATTATCAAAAGCCCACTATATATAGCAAAATAAACTAGGAAGTGCTTAGTGTTCGGTTGTCTTAAGCGTACATGAACGTTGGATGTTTAACTTTTGTTAAAGGTTTGCTTTTTTTTTTCTTCTTTGTTGAGTGTATTATTATTATTATTATTATTATTATTATTATTATTATTATTATAGTAGTTAATTTGGAAAACCTATCTGGCAACATGTTAAATTTCTATGCCTGATTGGTCGAAACTTGCCGAAGATTTTGTCGCTATTTATAATTGCCCTTACTAGGAAACACACACAAATCTGTGTCCGAAAGGAAACAAAAACCGAAAGAAAAGGGGAGTACCACCGGCTAAATCTAATCACTAATAGTTGTAAAGATTTCGCAGAAACGTCAGGGAATCAATTTTCTTTTCTTATTTAATTCTTTGATAGAGATTTTTAATTACAGTCTTCAAAACTTTTTTAAAAATATAATTATTAATAATAATATTTTATTTTTTAAAAATAATTATTGGTTGCAGGGTTGGACAACGTAAAATATATTACCTCGCCAGGTAAGTCTTTGGTTATGATCCATTTGTCAAAAAGCTGATCAGCAGCTTGTTTTTGTCTTAAGAATTTGGATGAAAAGAGGTTGGCATCTTCAAGAATCTTGTCACCAGGGAACAGCACTTGGGAAGCCCTGTAGAGGTTGAAAATCCCAGTTACAGCTTGATTAGACTGTCCCACAAAGCAGAAAAACTCACTGCCTTTCTCAAAATGTCGGAAGACGTCTGTTTCATACATAAAAGTCCAAGAAGAATTATTCGGGTATTATAAATATAAATATATATATATATATATATAACATGAGAACAATATCCATTTTCAGAGATTGCGGTCCACAGTTTTTTTTTACCAGCAGAAACCTCGTATCCATGTAATCTTAGTAACCTAAATCCCATGGCTGTATCATCAATGTCATGAACCCGCGTATTTCTTGCCCAAGAAATTCCTTCTTCAGTCCAGTGTCTGAAATTTAAGAAATTAACCCGAGTGATCAGTTTGAGGATAGGAAAATTAAAATTCTTGGTGTCTTAACATATATGTATGCCGCCCATACCTATAAATATAGTCTAGGCATTCTTTAATTTCTGGCTGGAAATATCTTGAAATTCCAAGGCGTTCCAAGCGGTCGACAGTCCAGATACGTTCGAACAGGTCAACCGGATACACATTGGGGACTAAATTCGAATTATGTTAGAAACAGAATTAAACACATGCATTCGAAAAGGTAGAAACTAAAAGATTTCCAAGGTACTAGTAATTAATTTACCTCCCCCATTGAATCTTTGAACAATTTTGTTTAAATATCTGAGACAATTCTCGTCTTTGGTTTGCATGAGAGCGAAGGCAGTGGAAGATGGAGAGAACAAGAATGACCCATCTTGGCACTGCAACTTCAAAAGCTTTGCCCAGTCCAAGCCTACTGCTGGCATCCCTTCCAGGCTATGGAGTAGTGTTGTTGGGACATTGTGCATTATCTCCTTTGATATCCTATCCCACACGCATAATAATGACATTACATTACATTGCAATTAAGATCATGACTAAGTGGTCCTAATAAAATTATAATTGGTCAGGCTACTTTTTCTTTTTAGTTTTACTTCATTTTAGCTTACAAAAGTTTTCAAAAGTAACCAACTAATAATTGTGGAAGCTTTGGGAATTTTAATTGTTAAAGAAAAAAAAGAAGCTTTACCTTTTGAGCTTTAGATCTCTCTTATTATATATGTCTTGAAAGAGGGGGGAATCATACGGTACTTCAATGTTTAGACTTCGAGCTTTTTCGAGAAGCGAAGGAAAAGCCACTTCAAACCCGATTGGCATATGCTCCTCATTCTCATTTCCGAGTTTGCTTATGTTCTCCTTGAAAAATGACACTCCTTTCATAAAGGAAAAAAAAAATTAAAACTTACGTTATTTGGACTTAAACGTAAGTGATGAATATGATATATGTTGGACATAGATATGTTTAAAAATTTTTGGAGAGTTATGTTTCCATACCCTTATCCAGAGCAACATAGATTAGATTAACCAGTAATTAATTGGGCAAAGGCGATCATTAATTAACAAAATTTGATAATATATACCTTTCTGGCATTTGTCTGGATGAATATCCCATGTTTTCAACGCAAGAACACAAGCTAAAGTGTTGATCAATCGATCGTGCGCCACAAATATGTGACTATCGCCCCATGATCCATCGGGAAGCTGATTGTTGGCGATCCATTCAAGGCTAGAAGGAAACTGAGGACCACCACTGCCGTGGACGTCTTCAACGAGAGCAACCCAGGCCGTGTCATAAGCTGAGCTACTTATCTCTCCATCCTCCATGGATCCCAACATGGATTTAATGGTGTCGACATGTTCCTTAATCTTATTCGATTCCAAACTCTTTTTGGATATTAAAAAAAAAAAAAAACAAATGACATCACCACATATATATATATATATATATATATATATATTATGTTATAATTCGGAGTCTTTTTCACTCACTGCTTATGATTATATATGAACAAAAAAGTTTTCCTTTTTTTTTTGGTTGAAATGATTCACCTTAAGAGCTTCCCTCTCTTCTATGTCATCATCCACAATCTCGTTCCACTTTATCCCTGGCAGACCACTTTGAAATACGCCAGCATATTCTGCACATAAAATATTACTGGTTTTCAGTTCAACAAAAAAAAAAATATTACTGGTTTAATTAATTACTATGAAATTTGTTGATAATCATACCGGGAAAAAAATCCAAAATGCAAAATGTTGGAATTTTAATGAAGTAAATGTACCTTGAGTGTGGGGTTTGGATATAGCACTGCATAGACGGTGAATATCAAACTTATTTCCTTTATCTCTAACCCACAACGACCGAATGCCTATAGTCAAATTAAAATTAGATTAATATATATAAATATAATTAATCCACTCAGTAATAGCTTCACTAATTCGTGATTTATGACCTTTAATGTAAGAACATAAATTAAAAATGGGAAAAATAGTATGGACAACGTGTTGGTATGAGCACAAAAATGGTTACTGCTTTGACACTGGCCTTTAGAAAGTGAAAATAATTGAGAAACTAAAAGCAGTCTTTGCTTAAAAAAAAAACAGTATTGAAACGACTAAAAGATCAAGTAATAAAAAAGGTTCGTAATTAAGTTATATTAATTTTTTTACCAAGAGGGTTAAAAAAAAAAAACAAACAAACAAACAAAGACGGAGCAGACTGAGGGAAAGAAAGAAGAGAACATTATCAATGTCTTTGTCTTTATCTGTCATGCAGAAACAATATGAATTGCATGTTGTTTTGTGATAAAAAAAAAAAGAAGTATTCTGGTTTTCATGTTAGCCTTTTTAATCCCAGAATTTCAGAGTAATGATCAAAGTTTTTTTTTTTTTTTTTCTAATGTGTGTTATCACTGAAACTTAAAACTGATAATAGTTTTGCAGAGAAGAAAGATTAAAAAAAAGGCAAAAAGAGAAAAAGGGGAAATTAAGAAACGGATTAAAGAAAACAGAAAAAAGGAGTTTAAATTTTTTTTTTTAAATCTCTCCACACATGAGTGAGACCATGATTCCTAACATGAAGAACAGAAAGTGAAAGTGATGATGAAAGTCGTATGTTGATAATTAACCTACCTGCAAAAGGTACGGGATGATGGTTGTTGGAGAATGAAATAGAAGAAGAAGAAGAAGGATTAGGAGAGAAGGAGCAGACGAAGAGGTGGTGATGGTGGTGGTCGTGGCGGAAGTGGAGGTGGAAGGAATGGGAAGACATGTTTATTGTTTGGTTGCGGAGTGGGGATATGATAACCAGAGACAAGTATCGAGTACTCAATAGGTGATTCCCGCTCTTCGGTGCATGGGATCATGTGTGTGTGTGTGTATATATATATATATATATATCCTGTTGCTTTTATTTTTTTAATATAACTTTTGAAGCTGTCAAAATCATTAATTAAAAAAGAGGCTATAATTAGTGAAAATCAATTATTTCTTCAGTATGGTGACATAAACTTTCCTTCTTATAAATTAACTGTCAAATTTACCATATATGAAATCAAATGATCAACTAAATAAAGTGAAGTAATTATGGTAAATTAATTTCCATTACCAAACAAAGAATCATTTATACTCCCTCCAACTTTTTATCGCTAACTAGGAAAGAAATTAGATCCAAATTGTTCGGTCTAGTTTACAAGCATGCAACGTGGTCGCACAGTGAAGAAAATAAGCATGAACTATTTTTTTCCTTTAAATTATTAATTTATCTATAATCTCTTTAATCTCTATCTAATTAACTCACACGAGAAAGACATTATGTGTCTAAGCAATCTCAAACCTGCAACTTTCAAGAATTTGTCAATAACATTTTGTCAACAAGTTAATTAGTTGATAGGTGTGTGATTTAAGAACAAGAAAAAATTCACATGGATGGCAATCCTAAGTACATTGCTTACTAAGGATAGATTAGCTAAATGAGGGATTCGTGTGGAGGGCGACTGTTGTTTTTGTAGGCAGTCCTAAATGGATGGCAATCCTAAATAGATTGCCTACTTAGGATAGATTAGCTAAATGAGGGATTCTTGTAGAGGGCGACTGTTGTTTTTGTAGGCAGCAAAGTGAGACGCGCAACCATCTCTTCTTTGAATGTGGTTTTCTAAAGTTGTTTGGCAGCATATCCTCCAGCTCTGTAATTTGTTAGAGAAGTTGGAGATTGGGAGTGGGACCTGCTCTGGGTAGTGACTAAGCTCAAAGGTAAAGCTTTGATCTCTATTAGTTTGGAATTGCATGGGCTGCTTTTATAAATCATCTGTGCCGAGAAAGGAACAGGAGAATCTTTTCCTCTGCAGCATCTACAGAATTGCAAATCTTGCAGATGATCAAGGAGGATACTAGAATGAGAATTGCTGGACTGAAAAGAATAGCTTCTGACCCTGTGAAATAGAAGAATTTCAGAAATATGGGGCCTTCATTAATCTATCTTTTTGCAAGTTTGACGTATTGATTGTATTTTAGTTACCCTGATTGCTTGACTGTGGTTTTCATGTAGCAGACATTGCTGCTATTTCTTTGGATAATAAAATGCTTTGCTTATCCAAAAAAATAAGACAAAGAGAAAGAGAAATTAAGTTTCTTAATATGACCGATCAATCATTCAATTCAATTTTTTCCCACCAATTCTGATTTCTGAATCTTAGCAACATGATTCATGGCGATAGCATCGCAGCGATGGCACATTAGATGGCTTGGTTAAAGCAATTTGGGCCCAAGCCTTTGGTTCTTATGACTAGGCCTAGCTGAACATGACGTTGACAAGTCCCCCTCATGTTTTCTCAGCCCACGAAGCTGCTGGGCACCCCCCCCCCCAAAAGAGCACCCGATGAACCACCTCCCCGCCTCGTTCTACGTCGCCGCAGCCATCGGAACTGCATCTGCGGTGGGCGTGGTAGTCGCTTTGCAGAAGCCGAAGCACCCATTTTTCCAAGACGCACTGAATTTGCTATTCCTAAATCCCTCTTCTCCTCCTTGGGGCTTGCTCTCTCTTGCAGATGGCTCAGCTCCAGTTATGGAATCAAAGACTAGAGTTTCTTTCCCTTCGACTTGGTTCTTGGCAATGAAGAACATCGATGTCCATGCATTTGGTGACTTCATTTCTTTTTTTGTTCTTTGAAAATTTCTACTTCTTCATTTTTTTTTTTAAAAAAAAAAAGTGACTCTTCATTTCTGTTATCGTACAATGGACCCGCTTAGATACTTTGAACTAGAAACATGTTCTCTCTCTTTTTTCTTTTTCGAAGCTTTGTTTATGTTTATAAATTCTGGATGACCTTCAAGGCTTCAGCTTTCATTTTTCTTTTAAATTCCAGGCGTGCATGCTGTAAGTTCTAGAATTTAAATGATAATTTTGGTGATAAGATTGCATAAGTGATGCCAATTGGCAACATAGCGAGTCATGGGCTACAATGTGGGTTTTAAATCGTTGCTAGAATGCTTGTGGCAGACTGTCGAATTGTAGATTGACTTATTCGATTACATTTAAGATGGGAAAATAGTTTATTGCAACTTCTTTACGCCTCTAACTTGGTTCTGTTGCTGGTGTTTATGCTAATGGATGGGGATGATTTAAAGAAGTTTTTGAGTGAGAAACAAAGAAATTTTTACGCTTCTGAACTATAAAAGACAATAAGGATTTTAGTAATGATCTTTTGGGATCTGATATTTGCATGACTTCTACATTTCAGATTGTCTCTACACCAAAACGAGCATCCGATAAGTATGTACTGCTTTTGAAGAGTCAGATGGAAGCGACTCCGAAAACTTTGGGGGCGACTTCCCATTGTGAGTTTGATTCCATCTCTTAATCGACAGACGATTTCTAAATGCTTTGGACCGGTGAGCGCTATGGACTAACTTCCTTACAGGCGGAGTTAGCAAAGGTACAGACAGTCCGATCTAGCTAGTGAGCAGAAGCGCTAATCACAAAAATAGCTCGTCAGTTAAGCTCTTCAGTGATGTCCCTCTCATCTGTGCTTGCCGCCTTTTCACCACGGTTGGCTGACTCCGGCTTTCCAGTCTTCTCTTTCCTGCGCGCTGGACGGATGCTAGCTCTTCTCTTTGCAAGAAGGTTTGTATGAGAAAGAAATTCAATTTATAGAGTGAGATTCGTGTGCAGCTGATGAAATAGCTATCAGATAACAAGGAACCGCTTGAGAGGTGAAGTATGCTTTTAACTATCAACAAGTGGGGATTATTGTCCATTTCCTTTCATTCAGTGGGGATTCTTCATCTGTTTGTGCAACGAGCGTCCATTATTCCCCTCTATTTTCTCTTTGCGTAAATGCTATGTATCTGGATGCATATATTTCATTTCAACCGAGGAGCATGTGGTAAATTTGGAGAGTGAACATATGATCAATTCCATTTTTAAATTTAAAAAATAAAATAAAATGACGGAATTGAAAAGTTCGACCGAACCAAGCGAACTTTATGCAAGAAACCCAAATAATCTATCCACAATTAATCAGGTTCTATGAAGATCCATTTGATAGGATGAGCCAAAGAAGAAGTCGAGGTCGATGCGGCAACTTTCCTATAGAAATAGATGAGGAATCATCAAAAGGACACTGAAAAGCATCTTCATTTCATTAATTTTTTTTTTCCAGGTTTCATTTTCTTTCGCCTTCACATATTCTATGTTGACTGTGTATTTCCATCCAACTGCTTTTCTTTCATGCCTTCTACTCAGGTGCATGAAAAGATTCCTCCGTTTCCGGCTGAAATCATTTGGATTTGGTAGGACCATATCCCTCAATCTAGAGCCGGTAAGCAACGAACGTTCACCCTGTAAAATCATCTTTTTAACGTATTTAATATTTATATAAATTTTAATATATTTATATTATTTTTTGATATTTTATTTTATGTTATATTTTATTTATTTATTTTTTGCATTGTGCAATTTTGTTGACACAAAAGTACCAAATTTACCTTGATCCCAAAACAAAAGTAAATAGCGTGGATTTTAAATTAGTAGATACCCTTCGCTTCAAATTAAAAGACGTTCAATTATTTTTAAATTTTAAATGTTAAAATTAAGATTTTATTTTTTTTAAATAAATTTTTTATTTAAATTTATTTTTAAAATATAATATTTTTGTCTCAAGTATCAAACGATTCTTGGCATTTGAGTTTAATATCTGAGGTTTAATATTCCCTTCCAAGTCTGCATTTTTTCTTATCCTGGAACGATAAGACAAGGTGACAAAGAATTGAGATAAATATGAAGTGCAACGAGGCATTATGGCAGACGCAACAATATTTTATTATATAAAAAAATGATGATATGAATTTAGACAGGTATAACCTAGTTACTTGTACAATCTGTCTGCTACTTCTATTGATCACGGACAGCTGACGTGAAACCTTCACTGGTGTCGTGTAGTGTCAAAGGTCGTTAAAAAGGAGTTTTAAACTTAAACTCTCTCTCTCTCTCTCTCTCTCTCTCTCTCTCCCCTCATGTTGGTTGAGGTTGTCCAAAGTAAGCTATTGCATGAAACAAAAGAATACAATAAGCGCAAATGCCCAATAAAAATAAGTTACTTTCTACCTTTGAGTTTCTTTTTTTAATTTCTCTTTCCTAACGTCAAATATCTTTTATGGTCCCACACCCAATCAATAGCAGAATGAAGGGACATGAGAAAAGGGCGAAATATAAACAGCCTAATGAATGGACTAAGCTTAATTTCAAATAAAACCTATTTTATAATTTATATATTAGCTAGCAAGACTCAACTGAATTTGTTTTATGACACGTAAACGGATTGTAGCAGCTTTTTTTTTCTTTTTTTCTTTTTTATTTGATTTATTTGATTTTTAGTTAATTTATTTAATATTTATATATATATATTTCCTTTATTTTCATTTTTTTACTAAATCTTATTTTTTTTTCATTTTTTTATAAATTTACAAAGATTGTCATTTTTGTTTATCATTAATTTGATCATAAAATTTACATTATTTAATAATAAAGTAAATATAACACCCTCAACATGATACAAAAAACTAATAATAAAAATATAATCATGACATTTTTCTTTTTCTTTTTTTTTTAAATCTTGATACTTCTACAACATTTATTTGTCTTAGAAAATTTTTTAGTAATTTTTATTAACAATTATCATAATACATTAGATAATAGCAAAACAAAATCTTCAATGCTAGTGGTAAATGGTAATTGAAGTGAAAATAGGAACATTGTTTTCTTTGCAAATGATTAATTAATAACTATCCATTTACACATAATAAGAATCATTTTAGACCAATCAAATCAATTTGACCCCATTCAACAGCTAAAACCTAATAGCCATAAATAGAGCAGCCAACCCTAGGCCTCAAACTGTGGCTTTGGTAGGTCCCCGGTCCCCAGTTTGGTTCAACTTCAAAACTGTAGGCTTTAACTTAACAACAGAGCCCAACATTCTTTGACCAATAACCCGCCAACTCACACAAGCCCTATCCAATAGCCCATGACCCGATGTCATTGTATGGTGGCCGCAACTCCATCTGCCCTTCTGTATCTTAGCATCAGGACGAAGCCGCCGTGTCCGAAAAAGTCCGACTTCACTGAATCTAATGTTTCGAGTACAACCAACCGCATTTCAGTTTTCACATTCAATTTTTAAGCTCCTTTCCTTGTATGATTCCGCCAGACATGAGCAGAACCTCAGCACGCAAGGCATAACAAGAACCCACGTGCATTTCACTTGACATGGAAAAGCTCGGTTTTAATGTGTCCTGCGCCTTTCCATTCTAAATTTCACCAAGGCAGGCTGCGAGAAGAAGGCGTTTTCTGTTGCAATATAGTAACTGCAGCTAAATTTTCAATACTTGAGTTCCGAAAGGTGGCCGGGGTATGTGCTCAAGATTGAAGGCACGTTCCTTCCACACACCGGAGAAGATTTCTGGCCATTACTAGCAGAAGAATTCTCGCTCTGTTGTGATTGCAGCGTAGAAACTGACGAGCCAACTTTGCTGTTTGTTGAACTTGTTCTAACGTTGCCACTGCCAGGTGGGGACCCGACAATCATAGGCGCCGCAGACTGGCTACTTTTGGGTATTTCTTGTCCTTGTGGCGATAAACTGGACTTGGTAGTTGCCCCAAACGATATCTGGTTTTGGCCCTGTAGAGGCCTCAATGGTTGCTGAGGAGAATTTTTAACGGCTACGACATTGGTAGCTGGGGAAGCTGGGTTTCTAGTTGAGTTTTTCCACGGGGTTGTTTGTGCGGCGCTGCTAGTTTGGGGCTTAGTTTGTGGAAGTATAGCAGCATTGCTAGAAAACTTCGCAGCAATGAAAGATGCAGGCATTTTGTTGGTTGTCTGAGTTTTGCTTCGAGAAGCTGCAGCAGGCTGCTGCTGATGTTGCGGCACAATGTGCTGCTTTTGAAGTTGAAGCAGCTGTTGCTGTTGGGAATTTGATGCATTAGCACGAATGGAAGGATTTATGGTTATTGTAGTGGAGTTGATGGATCGAGGATGCCAATTTCCGGTGACAGGAGAGGATACAAAGTTCAAAGATCTGGCTGAATTGTCGAAAAAATATGTCTGCCCATTTGTTGTATGGGACTTCCCCGAACTTGCCTCTTTTCCATCATCCACATTGGTCGAACCAGCTCCATTCTTCCCGTCGGGTATTCGGTGATTCTTCTGCTTTGCAGCTTGGGGCAGAGGTGCAACCTGGTATCCTTGCCGAGCAATATCGGGTAGGCTGTGAAAGATTGTGGGGTTTTGTGCCATAGATGAGAAGTTAAGATTTGAAGGCATGTTGTTTCCAGCGAAAGAGGCAAATGACAAGGCAAATGCTTGTGGGGGGACGATATCAACTCCACCCTTCAAATTTTTCTGTTGGGAAAGCTGCTTCTCGCTGCTGTTTCCACTAACACTGCCACCGCCCACTGTAGCAGAGGGTACCAAGGCAAAGTTGAGCTGCTTATGAGGAAGTGTTGAGTTCTGGCCATAAACACTTTTCGGGGTGTTTACTGTTGTATTCTCACCTTTCATCTCAGGTTCCATTTTGCGAGATTGATTGGATGGGAGCACATGATACTTCTGCAACTGCGGCGAATGCATGGTTGTTGAGCTCAAAAAATTATTGCCATTAAATTGTCCACCCCGTGGCTGCTGAACTTCTGGTTGCTTCTGGGATGATGATGAACCACTTGATGTGACTGCATTCTGATAAGATGGTTGAACCAAAAGCTGAGAGTGAGCTTGCTGCCGTTGAAGTTGAGGATGGAACATTTGAGAAGAATAGAAAGACCCATTAAAGAAAGGCAACGCTTGAGCGGGGGTTCCTCCTCTAATTGCTGTTGGGTTTCCCAGAGGAGCTGGGATAGCAAAAGGGTAGACATTGTTCTGTACTACCATCGAGTAAGGAGCTTCATTATTGGCACCTAAATTTGGGTAATTAAAACTCACATCTGCAGTTACTCCTGGTAACGCTGTGGAGCTAGTAGAAATTCCAGGTGTTGAATTATTAGTCAATGATGCTTTGTTAGTTGAGGGAGCAGATTTAGAAGGCCCAGATTGATTTGCAGTGGTGTGGTGCTGGCTCAAAGGGAATATGAAAGCAGGGCCATTCTGCAACAACACGAAAAAGACACTTTAAAAAAATGCAACTTCTTAAACAAATTAACAGAAAATGATGCAAAAGAGACCAGAAAGAAAGGGGGAAAAAAGATAAGCAGCAATTCTATATTGACTAAAATAGCATTAACATACCACCAAGTTACCAGTAGCAGCTGGTTGGGAAGCCTGCTGAACCACGAACTGCTTTCTCTGGGCGGTGTCCATGAAATTGGTGCAGTGAGAGCTTTTATCTTTCCTGTTAAGGCCAGGGAAGCTCGCTGCAACCTTACCTTTCTCATCTGTAGGGTTTAGGTTCACAACTGGGAAGCTTCCATGCAATGGATTTCCAATAATCAAATTTTCTGCAGATGGCACCATATTGAGATTTTTGAGCTCGGCCCCACATAGAGAAGCAGAACCAGGCGCTGCCGGCCAAAAATAGTTCGTTTTTGTTAATTGCTGGTGCAGATGTATGTTACGAGCAATGTAATGATGCATGGCACATCTTTTAGGCCAAGGTTGAGGAAGAATGAATTGAGGAGGCTGCATATTTCCAATAGAAACTCACAGTTAATTCAAGAAAATTGTACAATTAGCCTAATCCATCAGGATGACAGAGAGTGATATATTGAAATCATCAGCCTTGTAAGGAAATCAGTATTCATACATGCAATGCCGTGGCTGATCTGGTACTTCCATCCACGGACACAAATGTCTGGAAGGGAGGCATGTACCTGCTATAAAAATAAATTTCTACTTCTTAGAAACAAAAAAATGTTAGCCACAAGGATATTCAACAAAAACAAAATGTAGAAGTAAAATGGTCTTGATAGCATACCCCAGAGGTGGCAGAGCATTTGGCCAGCCAGCAATGGTGATTGGCACAGGAACTGAACTAGATGAAGCTGAAGAAGAGAAGAAAATCAATCACAAACTCATCTTATCAAAATTCAAGCAAACAGAAACCTACAAAATCATTGAGCCGCACAGTGAGTCAAATCTGAAACAAATTAACAAATTACCAGTTTTCTCCACTTTAGAAATGTCAACTTTTGATAGCTGTTGTTGTTGACCATTAACACTATCTTGATGCGGCTTCTCCAAATCAAGGCCCAATGAATCTCGCTTCTTCCCAGTTGTATCCATCTTCTTGTCTTTACTATCTTCTGCTCTCATTTCTTTCTTCACAACCCTTAAATCATCCTTGGCCAAGGTCTCTATCTTCTGCATCGAAAATGAAAAAAGTAAAAGTTTTAGTCAACGAACAAAAACAGAATGAGAAATAACTTTAGTTGAAAGGCACTCACCGACTCTGTATCAAGAACCTTGTATTTAGGATCCGATGTGCTATCCACAGGGCTATCCCTCTCTGGAGATGATGCCATAGGAGGAGGAGCCTGTTGGAAAGGGGAGCAATATTCTTTTTCTTCAGTGATTTTGACAGCAAAATTGAAAAATATCAACGGAAGGAATCTAACAGGAATTTTTGGCAGAAGGAGATCCTCACCATCAAATCGATCTTGAACTTCTCTTCACGTTGGCTCTCCACTTTTGCTATGGTCGATGTCCTGTAATATCCCACGCCAACCAAAAAAAAAAAAACTTGAGATTTCTTAAAAGCATTAATCAAAGGAGAAAAAGAGATAAAGAAAGCAAGATTCTTCGATGCTCACACTTTGGTCACTATAGCATCCTGAAAATCAACATCCAATTTAGCGGATTGCTTTTCGGTCGAAACAGACTTTTCCCTGTTCAAAGCTCCATCCACGGAATTTGGTTCTTCTTCTTCTTCCACGGAATGTTTCGAATCTCCCTGCTTAATCATCACCACGTTCTCTTGCGACTCCATTAACACTGATGCAGTTTTAGCAGCTCCCTTATCAAGATTAGACTCAGAAATTATAGAACTAAGTCCTGAGATTTGACCCTGCTTTGGAGAACAAATTTCCCTTTTTTCCGGTTGCTCATGCTCATCTTTCATTGGATTTGGAGAATCCTCAGCTTCAACTTTCATCTTATTTGGCGCTGCAAATGCCAATAATAAATCAAATTTAGGGAAAAAAGAAGCGAACTTATTAACAAAAAGATTGAATGCTCAAAATACCCACCAACGCTAATCAATGGATCCGGAAAATGCGTTGTCTGGGAATGAATCAGTGCAGAGCTTGCAACCAGAGGTAAAACAGAGGGCTTGGTATCGGCAGTGTAACCATTAGCATCTTCAGATTCAAGCTTTGGTAAAGGATTTCCAGCGCTATCTTCCTTCTTGGAGCTTTGAGATTGCTTCATCAATCCACACAAAACCTCTGCGATTTCAATCTCGATATCCTCCTGGACTGAATTGGAAGACTTGGTCGCCTTTGGCAGCCGAGTCTTAGGTCCATTTGTTTTCTGAAACATAAAAGAAAAATAAACGCAAAACTCCTCAATCCTTTGAATTTCGTCAAACGTTAAAACACAAAACAAAACATCAAAAAGCCAAAAAAAAAAAAAAAAATCAGAAGCTGACCATCTTCTTCCTGACTGAGCCGCCATTAGAAGAAGGTGAAACTCGATCCGACTCGACGCTCCGACGAGCCGGTGAAATCGAAGCTCGCCAGTGGTTTTGTTCCTCAACAAAGCCACCATTTCCAGCCACCCAATTCTCGTGCGACCTCTTCACTGAAGCTGGAAAAATAAAAAAGAACACAAAAAAATTAATTAAATCACTAAAGAAAACCATCTCCATCTTTGAAAACAGAAAATTAAAAACAACTTTAATACCTGAACGAGTTTTTCTGGGCACTGGAAAACTAATCATTTCATCGGTGGCCTTCAAAGGGGATTCTTGCCTGGAGATTCTAGCTGAAGGGGAGATTTTCCAGTTACCAAGCTGCTCAGTTTCGTAGTCCTCTTCTTCACCTGGTGAACTCTCATCCGTACTTTCTTCTCCTTCTTCTCTGTTATTGCTTTCTTGTAAAACAACCTTATCATCTGCTCTCCTACGCTTGCTCCGATTCAACAAATCTCGGTCTCTTTCTCTCTTGCTAGCTTTCTCTCTCAGCCTCAACGTCTCTTGCACCTCCATGTCTCCATCTTCTGCAAACCAAAGAAAGAAAAAAGAAAAAAACAGATTATTAAGAAAATAAACTCAAACAAATTAGCAAAATACTTTATGCAGAGATGAAAATGGAGAAGTTTGTAAACCAGGTGAATCTCGGAGATTATTGCTCCTTTGACGACGTCTAGGCAATCCATTTGACGGAGCCAGGTTCGATTTTCTTGCTTCTCTGTTTCTCTCCATATTATACTTTTTCAATTAAATCTCAAAAATATGAAATATTCCGACGAGAATAGATTGCCGGTTGGCAATTCACCATAGCTTCAGACGAAAACAATCTTGAAACTTCAGATTTGAACTTCTTTGCAGTGAAAGAATCGACGGAGAGAAGCAAATAAGAAAAAAAAAACTATAAACCAAAAAAAATTGCAACCGTGGAAGTTCACCGTTCTCTCTCGGTTCCCAGCTTTTTCACCTGGCTCTTTGTTTTGTTTTCTTTTTTCTGCTCAATCATAATCCCTATGTCTTCTTTTATTTCCCACTATTGTTCATTCAATCAATAGAAACCTACTGCGGAGCTAGCATAGACGGCCTAGATGTCTCCTTCAGCCAGATGGTTTGATCTCGCCCGTTCACTTGTTTGCGAATCGGACGGTCCTTATCTCCAGATGCCAACATGGCAGAAACGTCACTTTCTGATGGAATATAGCCATTGCCCACAAACTCTCCACGTGTCAGTCTCTTTATATATCTTCTTTGTTTATCTTCGGGGGCTAACCTTTCCACAATCTAAATCCCTCTTTTATCCCACGCTTTTGTATGGCGCGTGTAAAAAAATGCGAACATCATCCACCAAAAAGGGCTTTGTTCACCTGGTGGATCCCACTCATAAAACTATATTGTTTTATATTTATAAATTTTAAATATTAAAAATTGTTAATTTTATAATTTTAATTATATTAACATAAAAATTTTATATTATTTGAAATAATTATAAATAAAACTTAATATGATAATTGAAATATATAATTTTAACTTAAAAATGAAATAATTTACTTTAAATATCAATTTTAAAACAAAATTGATTCAAAATATCCAAAATGACAAGTAACTTTCCGCCTATTTTTTTGTTTGCCACTTTTTTATCCCAATTTTTTTATTAAATAATATTTAGCATAAATTATCAAATATATTAAAAAATTAAATTATCGATCAGTGCAAAATCCGCAAGGGCGTAGATCAGTCAGGTACAACTTGATGGGGTCCGAAATGACTGCTCCAGCCAGTCAAATTCTTTTAATACGGACCCACATCGAATCTAACGATAGATATTTGTTCATCGATGCCGGTAGGAGAAGAGAATCCGTTGGATTGGAATCCGACGTGGCTGTTACTTGGGTTTGATGAACCAAATCACCATTAAAAAAAACAAAAAGCGAGTCTAATCAGGCACCCAGCATTCAACGACCTGAATGAAAACGGACGGCCTCCGGTGCTCTAGCACCAAGTCGTGTCGCTATAATTGAAGTTGCGAGAATGGCGGGGCCCGCTTCGTTTTTGCTTACCTGGCATCTATCAGTGACATCACCGATAGTCGGAGGAGTAAAGAGAAAAATGATGATAACCTACGCTCAATTCTAGCATAATAGGGCCAGAGCCGCAGACGGCAACGTCTGTTGTGGAAGGTGAAGTATGTGGCCAATGTACTCGCGTTGTGATAGGCAGGATTGCTCGGCAAGGTAGCAGTGTGTGTCTCACATAGCGAGTACTGAAGAGAAGCGAGTGGGAGGAGAGGCAACGGGTGGGAGTAAGGAAGTGCACGAGGAAAATAAGTCACGATCCAAGGCAACAATCACGACACTGTGGGCTGTGATTGCGTCGTTGTTCTTCAGTTCCAATTTTAACTGCTTGTGGCCTCTGATCTTCGAGTACGCCCTCTTGCAGCTTTCAGTATCTCCACGTTTTGAGTATTATATATATATATATAGACATAAAAGTTCTAATTATAATTTATTATAAAAAAATTTTAAACTTTATAAATTACATAAATAAAATGATATAAATTTTTAAATGTATTTAAAAATAAATATAATAATCTTTGATGCATTAAAATAGAACTCATATATATATATATATATATTTTTCACGTTTCAAACAGACCAATAACTATGATAGTATTAATTCCATTTTTTGTGTGTCGATGAAATATCTTACCCATTAGAATTAAAATTTTATTTTGAATATTTTGAATTTAAATTTTAAAATAAATGGGCTACAATTTATGAACTAAAAAATTATATATTATTGTATAACTTAATATCATTAAAAATAAATAATTTAATTTTTTTATATAGTAACACTTATCGACTAATATTTGGAATATTTAATCAATTAGTCTTAGAATACATAGTTATAATCTCCTTCAATAAATTAAAACTAAATATTATCTCTATTTTGATTGAATATAAAAATATAAAATCATAGTCTCTGTAATTGGTTAGAATTTATATTTTATATATCAACAGTAAATTTTTTTATTTTATAAATAATATTAAAAAATTATTATACATATCTTATTATAAAATATACTCTAATAAATAGTTTTTTATTATTTTTTTTATGAAATTAAAAAATTTATATTACGGGTGAATAAAACAATTTCTTAAACTATCTAATGTATTCCTCTAAGGCAACTTATATTTAAAATACCTTTTTGATCTTTCAATTTTAAACAACTTTAAAAAGAGATGGTAATATTCAAAGCTTTATTCTTTTGTACAACTTTTGGAGTTTTCATAATTATTATTACGTTGTTAAAGCCAATGCAAGCCAAACACCGCCTTGGAATTGAAGGAATATTAAGGGTACTATATTAATTTATGTTAGGTAAGCACTGTTTTATATATATGATAATATTAAAAATTTAATTAAAATATTTAAATATTTAAATTTATATAATATAAATTATTAATATAATAAAATTTATAAAAATATAAATTTTTTAAATATAATTATCATATATATATATATAATAAGATAAATTCATAAACTGCCATACTCTATGGTTGCAAATATACATTGATTGCTTTTAAAGTAATCAACTTTTTTTCATAATATGTTCTTCCATCTTTTGGCCAATAAAAAAGGGATGGGTGGGGATAATATTTTATTGCCAATAACTAAATATACAAGAAAACAACAAAAGATCAATTCCTTAGTTAACTAATAAAAATCCAAGTACACCATGAATCACTTTTTTCTATGATGATGCCGTTCCATGGTTTATCTTATTTAAAGTTTAATAAAAAAATAGTGCCTTTTTTAATGGTAATTATTATTATATATTATTAAAAAGTAATAAAAGCATGCTTCTTTAGCTTTCCAAAGTTCCAATACATTGTGTTTGTAATAAATATAATATAATAATAACAACAATTAAATATAATTTAAACCCTAGGGAAAGGAATCCACCTTCTTTCCACTCGCCCAAATTCAAAATTAATTAAATAAAAATATTGATTTTTTTATTTGCCAATGAATAAAATATTGACGAAACGCCTTTTAAAAAAAATAATCTTTGAAATTAAATAAAGTTTATGCACAAAACTTCAATAATCATCCATGTTGATGATTGGTTTTGGGTTAACCCCTAGTCCACGTGATTACTATATGCCCATTTAGTCTTTTATTATTATCTTTACTATTGTTAAATTATACCATCATCGATGGCCAATATATATACATGCATCCTTATTTGCTTTGTTATCTTAGTAAATTTTTTTATTAAAATATTAAAATGATTTTTGAATTATTCTTCTTTTAAGTAAAAGTCTTTATATTTAATTATATTCAAAATAAATCTTTATCATTTGATTTATATTTAAATAATTTTTTATTTTAAATGAAAAATTTATTTATGTAAGAATTAAAAATTAATAATTTATTTAAATATAAATTAAAAGCAAATAAATAATAAATTTGACTTTTTTTATTATTTTAATCAAAGTTTTTTTATTAGAAATTGAGTTAAACTTGATTTTGTCATATTTTATAAACATGAATAACTATAAAAAAGAATATAATATAAAAATATAAAAATTTTGGTTGATTGAGACAAGTTTTTGAATCTCACTAAACAAATAATAAAAATATAGATTATAAAATTGATTATAAAATAATATTGGGTCCAAGTGGGTTCAATAAAGAAATATAAAACATAATTATATATATATATATATATTTTTTTTTTTTGTTTGTTTTGACGGATTTGTCAATGTGGTAAAGCTTTTTTTTTTTTTTTTTTATGGGTATTCCAATAGAGGTTTCGGGAAGGTACAACCTCGTTTGGGTGCTATTGTTTTTAAAGATTAGTTAAGATGGTCAAGCAAAACACACACGAATAAATAAATAAATAAAGATTTGACCATTAAATTATTGAAGTCTTTCCTTTAATTGTATAATAATAATATGTTCCGAAAGAAATATAATAATAATTAATATTTTAATTGATCTCGTTGGATTAGGGTTAGAAGTGACTATGAATTGGTTTTTTGACTTTTGATTATAGAATAGCATATTGTACATGAATATATATATATATATATATATATATATATATATGTAATACCTATGATGACTTGATGGTTTTAAATTTAGTAGAAGAATTGAGAACATGTCAATAGTGAAATTAAAAAAGTAAGGGTTTTCAAATTATTTAATGTTTACATTGTTAATATATTAAATATATTTTTTTTAAAATATATATTTTGGTCATAATAGGAAAAAATTTAAAGAAAATAAGTTTCTCTTTTGTTTTTCTTATTAAAAAGGTCTAAAATATAAAAAAAATAAATTTAAATTTATTTAATGTCATCTTTAAATTTAATGATATTTGATACGATTACATGAATATTATATATATAAAATCAAAAAAATATAAATTATAAATAAATTAAAATTAATAAAAATATAATAAAATATATAAATAAAATATAAATATTAAATACACTAATTATCGAAAACTCATGTCTAATTACATGAGTATGATGGGGAGGTTACGGGTTCAAATGATTTTCTCTTTGATATGCAGCGTGAGTTGAACTTGAACGGGCAAACGGGCCCTTTTCTGACCAAATGATTTAGCAAAGGGTGCAAGATAATGTCTTTTCATGTGTTTCTTTGGCATCCCTTTATGGGTCCCATTGCCAAAAATATTGATTCCAACAAGGTCCAATGACCCTTTTCTTTTTCTTTTTCGATAATTTATTTTTCCCTCCACTATTTATTGAATTGCCATTACAAGAAAAAAAAAATATCATGAAGGACTTTCATTCTTCGCATGCCAATTAATCCATTAGCCAAAAAAGATAAGGATGATGCTTCAAAGAAACATCGTCTTCATCAAGTATTTTTACCACTGAATTTGAAGTTTTGAACCGCTAAGTTAAACAATAACGCAAGGACTAAGTAGGCTCTTCCTTTTAAGTCTAAATTAAATAATAAGTCTAATTGGGTAACCAACCCCTCTTTTCAAACAATAAAGATAAATCATTGGGCAACTTTAATTTTGCTTTTAGGTTGTAGTATAACAATGAAGCATCTTGGTTACTCGTTGAACTCAATTTTTGCTTAGTAGGGTAGGTATAAACCATTGACGTTGGGGCCGAAGAGCTTTAAAGTTTCAAGTATTTGTCTTCTTAGATCTCATTATTTCAAAAGATATAAGTCGGATTTCTATATAACATCACTTAAAAGCAATGAAGGGAGGGGAGGAGTGTGATTTTTTTTTCTTTTATAAAAAAATTTTATTTTAAAAATTAAAAAAATAAATTAAAAAATTTAAATCTTATATCAATTGAATATCTTTATAAGCTGATTAGATTAATTCGGGTTTACGATTTGCTAAGCTTAAAGTAAACAAAAGCAGCCTACCTTCTATTACATGATGCAATCTAGTTGGACCATGAATTGAATTAATATATATATATATATATATATATGCATATAGATATAAAGGAATGTGAGAAAATAATGGTAATAATAAATAATATACGAAGAAAAAATCTTGTCTTGGATCAAAAGGAAGAACATATGCTATTGGTCCTGGGGTAGAAGAGATACTTACTAGTTTATTCAGGAGAAAAATTTTGTCTTCTACCTGTTGGAAGTTTCAAAGAAAGTGTTTTACGTAAGAGAGCTTTTAACTTGGATTGGATGAACGTGGAAAAAGTTAGAAATATATAGTGATTCGTGTGTGTGTGTGTATATATATATATATATGTACAAACATCCTGGACCCCTACACAGATGCTGAGGGGCCACTTCCTTCAGCTGATAGACAAGAGAGCTCATTTTTTGCAGGATGGAAGAGCCCACCGAGCAGATTTCTAATCCTTTCACCGTGAGTCATCAATCACATTTAAGTCTGTATCATTTTTCTTTAGAATTAAATATAAAATTAATATTTTATAATTTATTTTAATTTTTAATTTAATATTTAAAATTTTTTTATCAAATTTATATTTAAAGTTTCGTTGCGTGAAATACGTTGATATTTAATATTATTATTTTAGTCAATCATTCACACAACAATCATCAATTAATTATATATTAACACATAATAAAAATATCATATCATTATTAAAATTTTAAAAAAATAAAAATAATAAAATAATAAAAATTTTATGCTAACATAACAAATGATGACATGACATTTTAACACGTGTCAATGTCTTAGCAGCTGATTGATCACTACGTCAGCAATTGATTAACAGTAATCGAGCTATGTACTAACGTGCTTGACAAAATAAAACTTTCGACATCAATTTGATAAAAAAAATTTTTAAATATCAAATTAAAAATCAAATAAAAGTACAAAGATTAAATATGTTTTCTTTTTTTTTTTTTTACTTCTACATACTACGTGACAAAAAAAGTTTAGTTGGTCAGACACAAGGGAGGCACGGAGAAAGGGCAAAGGTTTCCTTCGGAACCTGCCTGCCTCCACAACTACAAATTAAACCACATACAGGTTTTGGAAAATAGTTGCAGCGGTTTAACACGATTGGTTCACGATTCAAGCTATAATGGTTAAAATTTGTTATCTAGTACCAAAATTATAGTGTGCACCAACATTCTGAAATTTACTCCATTCAAGCTCGGCCGAGGTCCACGTATTTCTCATGCACTTCATACGTCATGACAGAACAAAGGCCAGTAATCTTGGCTAGCTATACACAGCAGGGTTATTACAGATCAGATGGCTTTAAAATTTCAAAGGACCAAGATAACTGGAAGCTGTACAGTACAGGGCTAACGATCTAAATAAAACGTATTTATTTCTAGCCATGACAGTATCGATGGATGCCATCGATGAGTTCGGAAAAGAGTTTTTAAGATTACTATACATACAACTTCTAAGCGAAGGCCATGGATTTTTTTTTTTTTTTTCGCTCATTGAAGGTCATAGATTTTGATTTTTTCCATTTTGTTCCAAAAGAATATATCTACTAAATGCTCTTTTGTAGGTAAGGTATCAAACCTTTGCATCACAAGTTTCCACCCACCACCCAAAGTAAAGAAAACAAAGGCAACTACTTTCTTTTTTTTTTCTCAGAATATAAAGGAAGCTCTTCACTTCACATGTTTGTACAAACAATCGTTAGACCGTCAGCAATTCCTGAAAGACAAAAGCAAAAGGAGATAAACATGTGTAAAACATCAATGTATTACAAGAGCATTAGGTCAAATCTGAAGCAAAAAAGAGCGGCAACAAATGTGGACTTGTTTTTTCTTAGAGCAAAAAAGAAGAAAAAAGGACTAGTTCTTTTGAAAAAAACATACCTTCTCTTTCTGCTTGCAGAGGCTATCAATCTTCTTCATATACTCGTCTGTGAGTTTCTGCATGAAGAAAAAGAGTTCACAGGCTTTAATGATACGGAGAATGTGCAACCAACAAAATAGATATATGCATGAGTGCGTACACACCAATGCAAAAACACATGCATTGCACATATAGCGTTATGGACAGAGAAGAGAGTAAAGAAAATAATTAAGCCTCTGTGGCTTTGTTTATACTTTGAGGGTTGCCTGCAAAAGAGGGAGTTTTATGGATTCAGATTTCAGAGTTACTGTAAAGAAGTTTAGTCCATAACACATTTTCTCCATTTAGGAATGTAAAAGCATCATCGTCAAATAAGGTATTGCAAACATCAAGGAACGAGAAATTTGGTTAAATGAGTGGTCGTGACCAAAATTCCATAAAACAGAACACTTCAAATCTGAGTAGTGAAAGTAACCCATACATTATGAATTACCTTGGCACTATCATCCAAGCCCTTTAGTGCTAATTGGTTTCATAACCAACAAGCAATTGCATACTATGTTCTACCTCATAGTGAAAAAAGTATTTCTTCGCTTAATACTGTTCACAGGTCAGAGAAAAGAAGAATAAGAAGCTTATGAAAATGAAGGTAAAGAGCTTAAATCTCAAGTTACCTGCAAATCACTTGATAGGTCCTTCACATTGTCTTCAGACAGCCTTTTCTCCTGGATAACTTAGAAAAAACAATGTCAATAAAGGAAGATTCAACAAACATGAACAATGGAAAAGAAAGCAAAGAAACATGAAGCAAAAGTGAGAGGGATGAATGGCTTAAAAGATACAAGCCTTCTCAAGCTTTTCATAGGCTTTAAGGGCATCTCTTCTTATATTCCTCACTGCCACCTATAAAAGTTTATCATCAAATAGTTAAAAGCAAATAAGATTATTACAAGTTAAATATTTAGAGTCCATTTGATTGTTGCTTATTTGCTTAGTGAATATACTCCATGAAGGATCCTTACATGTGCCTTGAACTTAAATATCCAAGAAAACTTTTTTCTTTTTCTTTGTTTTTGAGTGTAATGACAAAATAAAGTATCAAGCGTAGCAACTGAAGTTCAAACCAAAATTACAAAAGTTTAAGTACCCTCCCTTCTTCTGCTTGTTTGGCCACTATTTTCGAGAATTCCTGCAATCATGTAAAATATAGAAAAACCAATAATCAAACTTTATGAAACTTTATAGAAGAATATGTTCAAGAAACCTTGCCGAGCACAACTCAAGATCTTACAATATCCCAAAATATTAGAAAATTAAGTCTACCACTGATGCAGCATTTTATCTACCAACCAAAGAGAGTCTTGCCAACATTTTTTTGTCGGGAATATCCAACATAATTCTCCTATGCACTAATAACAATATTTGCAAACTCTGTTTAAAGTAGCTTCAAGAACACAGGTAAATTTTCACTTTATTTGCACTTGTGATAGTGCAACAACATACACAAAAATATAAGCCCGGTTTACAGCCAAGCGTAACTAAAAGAATATTACATGCTTCACAAATAAAAAAATGCATGACCATGGGAAAGCAGAAAACGAATAATAATTTAGTTGCAAAAAATTATATAGTGCTCACAGCAGACTATGATTCGAGGCATAAAAGTTCATATAGATAAGATTTCCAAAAGGCTAGGTTTTAGGATGCATTATTGTACCATTAACGAAGGCATAAAAGAACTATAGGGTGAAAAAAATCAAATTTTTAAGGCAAAATTATAATTTTTGAATATAACATGCATCTACAATAAATAATTTTACATTGAGGGATCCCATCAGAAAGACTTATTTTGCCCCCACATGCCAAAAGATCAAGAGAAAATGAAAAAGGATACCTTTCTTCTTTCAGTGGTCAGTTGAGGAAGAGACAAGCGGATTACTTCACCATCATTGTTTGGAGTCATACCAAGATCAGAGTTGACTATAGCTTTCTCTATAGCCTTTATGCTGGAAATGGTTACATGTGAAAACATAGTATAACTACAAGTCACTGAGAGAAAGCATGGAGATGCTTTCATGGGGTACTCTTGCAAATACATGATATTAATTTTCAATAGCACAATATAAATCCAACAACTTTATCTCCTTTAGAGAAGTGTCAACATATGAATAAAGATTCAATGTATTGCCTTTTATTTGCTATACCTTTTCAAAAGATCAAGTTTTGAAAGTTCTCAAGTAAATACGTACTAAATATACTGCAGAAGATGAACCATGCACGCTACACATACATGCAGACAAATCTCAAGCAACAATCATCAGCTCTGGTTTATACTATACCCGGCTTTGTCATAGGGCTGAACCAATAGAGAGCTTGGATCCGATGTACTGATTTGAGCAATACTCTTTAAGGTTACAGGGGTTCCATAATATTCCACCTAAAATAGCACAACATTGAATTCCTCAGAGAAAAAGATGATATTTTACCTTTAGAACAAATTAATAACCTTTGGTGAGCCAAAAAGACATCAACTTGACATTTTAAGATCAACTTCTCGTTTGACAGACATAAATATCATATTTTTATGTATAACAAATAAATATCATTACATATTCAACAACAATTTCGATAAAAGCAATTAAGTCTTTCTCTGACCAGCCTCAAATTGAATGTCTTCAATCTTGGAATCAACAATTTCGATACATTTACACTGTGTCCTCAACATGTGTTCGCATGCCATTTTCTCAAAGAGCTTGTTGACATAATATCCCATGATCCGATTGAACCATTGGAAGTAGGTGGAAAACTGATACCTCAACTTTCTCAAGCATTGAACGGTTTGCCCTTCCTGTCCTAATTGAACTGAAATTCGTACGAACTGTCTCAATTGTCTTCTCCGTTCTTGCTTTCTGATAAAAATGAGAATAGTAAGAACAATAATTTCAGTACCCCGCTTCTGTATGTAAAAAAAAAAAAAAAGTTTCCCTGCTTTAGTTAAATTTATAAAAAAAGACACTCACAGCATCTTTCTCAATGGAAGACTTCTCTGCTTCGATTTCTTCAATGGTTGCACACCTCACAATTCCAACTCTACACACTCCAAAACAATAAACATAATAAAAAGAAACCAGAAAAAGATAGAAAAAACCACAGCAATGCTCCCTTAGAAATTCTCTGTAGCATCTCGTCAAACACATAGAAAGCTATTTTCAGAAGCCAACTTGCCTCTTCAGTAACAAATGGTTAACAGCGACGGGTTTGCCGGAAAATTTAAGGGCCCCGTGACGAAGCCTGGCGGAGCTTGCAGCCCAGCTCCATGAATACACGTTAAGATTAATGGAACGGCACTTCACGAAATCGAATCCCTTCTGAAAACAACCTATAAGCAGAAAGTATCTCGTTGACTGAAAATGCTCCCTAGATAAAAACACTAAACAATGTACTGAAAAAGAAAGAATTAAGAGAGAACCTGAATGGGACAGGAAGGATTTCGGTGGGTTACGAATGGGCCTGAGAATTGACCGATGGGAAGACGTTGAAGAAAAGGGCGCTGCTATTTGATAGCAGAAAAATGGCTATGGATTTTCTTTAAGCTTGTCAACGAGCTATGAAAAGGAGGGAAAAGGGTGGAGATGTGGATAAGACCTTTCCTCAATGTAATTGATTCAGGTATCCCAATGGCATCATGTGTTGTCAAGGCCCACTGACCACATTGTTATAGATGATTAATTCAAGTATTTGACATAACGATGTGTTTGTGAGTTATGGGACATAATATTGTCAAAAACATGAAATAATACCCAAAATACGAACAGTTTTTTTTTTAAAACTTTTTTTTAGAACAAATGTTGCTTTGAGAAAGGAAAAGGCCTATATGCAAATCACTTGCAGCAAGAGGACTAGATGAATCCCGTATGGGCTTCAACTTGAGTAATTTGGAGCTGACTCCGGCTATTTCCTACAGATCTTTTGATGGCTCGACACCAATGAAGAATTTGCCGGGCAGATGCTCCCTTTGATCTTTTTTGCCTTTATTTTATTTCCATTTTCAGCTAAAAACCAGATCTCCATCGAAATCCTTTGGGCCCCCAAGTGCACAAGATCTTGGTATTTGCCAATAGGAACGTTCTATATATATAGTTTTCTAAATGAATATTGTTTGCTATAGAAATTCGCAGAAGATGCATGCTTTTCCACTTCTAAAATCGAGCCTCCTTTGTTTTACTTATATATTAAGGTTTGTATTTATTCACATGCATTTCACTTTAACATCAATTTCATTGATTTTTCAAACCCTCCCACACTTTACTCGAGCCATGTTGTTTGCTAAAGAGTATAGTTATTTTCGTCTCTACAATGGCTTTTTGGGGAGTCTCCGAGGGGCCATGCACTGGGCCGGAGGCTTTGCTGGATGGACCATCGCTGCTGGCTCGGCAGTTGATTACAAAAAGTGGGCTACAACCAGGAACGTCCATGTCGGCGACGTTGTTGGTACGCACAGTATTAAAGCATCCTCTCCCTTGTGGATATCTCTACTGCATCCTTCTTTACTTAATTACCTACTTTTTTCTACAGTATGTTTTGGATTACTTTTCACTATTACCATTGCAGTTTTAAAGTTCAACAATAAGTTCCACGATGTTGTCCGTGTGACTCAACAGAAATTCAAGTCATGCAACGCAACCTCTCCGATTGCAGTCTACTCCTCGGGTTCTGACAACATTGAACTCATAAGGCCTGGCCATTTCTACTTCATCTGCAGTTTCCCTGGCCACTGTCAGAGCGGCCAAAAGGATCACATCGAGGTCACTCAGGCCGAGGAATACCTTTCATCTTTGGCTTCTTCCGTTTTTGATCGAATACCACAGTCAGATGAAGCCCTGGCGTCCTTGTTGGCATCCAGTCCAGAAAGCATGGAACCCATCCCTGGCCCTGCTCAGAGCAATGCTCCCTCTCTCAACTCGTTCAACTTCTGGTTGGCTCTTGCTGTTCTTGTAATAGGGTTTGGTGTCAATGGCATATTTAAGTAATTGTGTCAACGTGAGAGCAGTCGTCTGTTCACAAATAAGCTTAAGCTGATGAGAGGACTTGCATGTTTGACTTCAACAAACACTGTGATGCTAATATGCCCTTTTTAATTGATGAATAAGTGTTTGAAGTGAACGCGTGAAAATATTCGTTCATTGTGTCAATTTCGAATCCCTATAATAAACGAATGTCGAGGATATGAATACTTGACCAAGAAACAAATTACCAAATTTTTTGATAGTATACTATTAGATATTAAAATCCCCAAAAAGAAAACAAAAACTATGAATTTTTTTTCTCTATCTTCTTTGATTTTAACAACTAAAAGAATTTGTTTAATTTGGCTACCAAAACACCCTTAAAAATTTTGATTTTTCCCCCCTACAAATCAAATAAAAAGACCAAAACCTTAATGGCATCATTTCTGATTTTGCCTCCGGACGCAATTCCAGTATCGCTTTCTTCTCCGGCTACGACAAACGTAGCATTTTCGGCGGGTTTGGCTACATTTAGTACCGTTCATGTGTCCGGACTGATTTTTTTTAATTCTTCACTTAAATCCAACTCGTCTTGACATTACATTTTATTATTTATTTAAATATTATTTTTATATTAATATTTATATATTTATTATTAAATTTAAATTAAAAAAATTATTTGATGAAGAGTAATTAACGTACCTAACCTGATATAATACAGTTCGAGGCGAACAACAACGGGGCAAAGGAATTTTGATTGTGATAAATTTCTAGCAAGTGAAAGAAAAAGCATTTTCATTTTTTTTTTTTCGCATATGATCTTAACACCAAGTTGGTGAATGTTTTCTTACAAAACTTTTGTATTGTTCAAACGAGAGTATAAAATATGTTTAAGATATTTTATATTTATATCAATTTTAATATATTTATAATTCGTATTATATAAATTTTAAAAAAATATTAATATTGTATCGTATTTTTTTGACTTTATATTTATGTAATTATGATAAATATTGTTAGATCTAAAAAGAGTATAATATTTTTGTTTTAATCCTATAAGTTAATTAAAGCGTATCTTCTTTTAATTTGTCTAAACGCAATAGCTTACCATGAATTAAAGAGCATTTTTTATTCTCAACTATGCAACTCGACCACAAAATAGAAACAATGTTTTCAGCATAATTAAGCTCAACTGGCTTTGCTTAATTGAAATGATAACGAAAATGAAGAAAAAAATTCAGTACTTTAATGATTAAATTACAAAATAAAAAAATAATTATAAAACTTGATCATTAGATTAGCAAATTCACCATCAATCCTATCATCGTTTTGACCTTCTCTGGAAGAACATGAAGCCATGTTATTATTGACAGTTGAGCAAAAAGGCCAGGTGACCTAGAGGATAAATTGATTAAATTCAAGTATAAATTAAAAGTTTATTACTCTCAAAATTCACATTAAAACAGGAGCTAATGGAATTGTAATTTTTTTTTTTACCGTCCTGGAAAAGGAAAAAGCATGTAGAGATGGAATTTTAACCTTTTAATGTTGCTTTAGTAAAGAAAAAAAAAATAAAGCACAAAAGGTAAAAACTAGTATTGCTATATGAAACTCGAGCAAAAAACTATTTGAATTTGGGTTCAGGATGATCAGATTAAATTCAAATATTTTTGGTACCGAAGTTAAATAGTTTACGCGCTATATATGTTTACTAGCTCAGTCACTCGAACAGAGGAAGTGCCTAACATGGAGTTGAGTAAGGTAACTTTGGAAATCTTCGAGAAACTGGAGCGGAAATGGCTATCTCACTGTGAAACCTCCAAGAAGATTCGAATCCTCAGCATCGACGGTGGGGGAACCACCAGCGTTATCGGTGGTGCCGCTCTTATCCACCTTGAAGACCAGATCCGCCTCAAAACTGGTGATCCGCATGCTCAAATTGTCGATTTTTTCGACATGATCACTGGCACTGGCATCGGTGCTGTTCTTGCTGCCATGCTATCTGCCGATGATGGAACTGGCCATCCGCTTTTCAATGCTAGAGAAGCTGTCAGGTTTATCACTCAGAATAACTCCGAGCTCTTCAAAGTTAATACGCTCGCCAGATTTCTTCACCGTCGGAAGAGATTCTCCGGCAAGAGCATGGATAAAATGCTTAAGGAAATGTTTAAGAGAGAAGACGGAACGGTTTTGACGCTGAAAGACACGTGTAAGCCTCTCCTGGTTCCTTGCTTTGACCTCAAGAGTTCCGCTCCCTTTGTGTTCTCTCGCGCCGACGCTTCCGAATCACCTAGCTTCAACTTCGAGCTTTGGAAAGTGTGCCGCGCCTCGTCAGCCACTCCCTGCCTCTTCAAACCATTTCCATTGACGTCTATCGACGGCAATACCTCGTGCTCCGCGGTGGACGGCGGTTTGGTCATGAACAACCCGACTGCCGCTGCAATCACGCACGTGCTCCACAATAAGAAAGATTTCCCCTCCGTTAATGGCGTTGAGGATCTTCTGGTTTTGTCGTTAGGCAACGGTCCGTCTTGTGGAAAGTCAAAGGTCCGTAATAACGGCGAATGCTCAACTTCCTCTTTTGTTGACATTGTGCTTGACGGAGTCTCGGAGAACGTAGACCAGATGTTAGCCAACGCTTTCTGTTGGAACCGTACAGACTACGTTAGAATTCAGGTATGCATTTCATTTAATCAGTATTAAATTTCTTATATAATTTCCCTCGGATTTCTTATTAGCCAAACAAATTTCAACGATTTCAAATTTTCTTTTGGATTTTATATAATTTTGTGATCGACATTCGAGGGTTTGTAACGAGCAGGCAAACGGACTGGGGAGTGAAAAGATTGTGGGGCTGACAATGGAGGAGGTACTGAAGGAGAGGGGAGTGGAATCGTTACCGTTTGGTGGGAAGCGGTTACTGACGGACACTAACGGACAGAGAATTGAGTCCTTTGTACAACGCCTTGTTGCATCCGGAAAAACCAGTCTTCCTCCAAGTCCCTGCAAGGAATCAGCCGTTAGCCGCCTTACCAATGGCCGTTAACTCCTTTTTTAATTTAATTTTCGTATTTTCCTTTTTTCCCCCTCCTTTAAGCCTCTGTCCCTAGTTTGGAGTAAAAGAAGCTGCTAGTTAGTGAAAATGTGTCCGTTTGAGTAAATTAATGTAGATCAATTAGTAATATTAAATTAATTATGAATTAAATTAAATTAAAAATTTGGCTATGGCTATAAAGGTGAAAAAGCAAAAAAAAAAAAAAAAAACTTTAGAGTAGCATCTGATCTTTTGTTGTTCATCGACTTTTTCCTCCTAACTTATTTACTTGCTTTTGCCATCGGGTGCTAATTTCGTGGGGAGTTTGTCTTCTCTTTTAGCAAAGCAGATTCGAGTGCCCTTTGTTGCTCCATAATGTTAGGTTTAAGAAAACAGTTTCCTCTAGCAATGAGATATAGATGATGCATGGTGGGTTCTCGATCTATTCTCTAGCATCAATCTTGTTAAGTTGTCCAGCATCTTGAAAATGATAGGAATCAAGGTGTGAGTTTTTTTAATTATATAATCCCCAATCTTTAAATAATTAACAACCTTGTTGAGGGGAAAAAAAAGATAATAGAGTGAGTGTGTTTTTTAAAGTGGTTGGTGACCAAATTTTATTCGACCGATGAAGACCGTTTAAGCTATGAAATTCTTTGATTAAAACCAAAGTTAATTACGGGAGAAATCATAAAATAGATAAATCAAAATTTAATTTAATTGATTTGTATATTTATATTTTTAAAAAGCTACATTCAATAAATTTAATATTTGAATTTTATTTTTATAATTTTTATTTCCCCAATTGTATTTTGCTTAGAAAAAGAAAAAAAACACCCAGAAAGAAAGAAAGAACCCTTACTAGATTAAGACTCAAGTTAAACTTTTTTATTAAGAATATTTTGGGCATTTTCCATGGAGCCAAGCATCGTGGTAGCTTAATCTCTTTATTGGCCCACTCAAAAATGTTTCTTTCGTGTAGACCCTTCAGCTATAATTAATGAGCAAAGCAATAACGTTTGATTAGTGCCACCAAGGTCCTAGAAACACGCCAAAAAGGGTTTTGAAGAAAGTGATATACAAGCAATAAGGTGCACCGCATGCTTGGAAAATACTTCAAGCTAGCTACCCTTATTGGGTTAATTAGGTGATATACATGTTCTTATCACTTTAATTTGGGAATTGGCAAAGTTTGTTTGATTATAGTTGTCACCAAAGGCTTTTAAATGGCTTACAATAATCGTCTAGCTAGGTTCAGTCAGAAGTCTGGACCATGTCAAGCTCTTTTTGGTGCTATTGGCACCGTCCACACACTAGTTGGGTGTTTGAACGTTAATCATTTAATTTAATGCAATAATTTTTTTACTTAAAAATAAACATTAGAATAAAACTTGTATTTTGTTCATACACGTTTTAACTGAAATTGAAGTTTTTTGATCTTTATTATTACACCGAATCTCAAGGCATTTTATGTTATGGGGTTGGCGGCCCATTCTAACCCACTTGAATCATGGTTTTTCTAAGTCCCCAATTAATATTGCTTTCTAAAAAAAATTGTTAGTATACCATGGCATTTTATTCGTCGTTATTAATTTTTTTTGAATGTCATGATAATTCTTGATGTATCAAAGAAAATAACCATACATGTTTAGATGCGCATTTGTCACACTTCTATTGGATTTGAAAGAATTGTCAATTTCGTTTATCAAAATTCACCCAAGTTAATTCATTCACTTCTTCTGTTCTAATTTTTACTAAGTACAAGTATGATCAGCCATAAATTCTACCTGATTTACTGACAAGCCGATTCTATCTTGACTTAAATTCAGTCCCCTAAGCAATTAGATGGGTCGGTGCAACATGGCAAAGGAAAATTGTACTTTTGCACTCACTGCACGGTTGCCCTCATAAATGATATCTCTTAAAGTTTTGGGGTCTCACCCAATAACTTTTTCGCTACCTTTGTGTTGAGAGAAAGAGATACATTTTCCAAACACATAATGTTCATAGGTATTAGTTAACCCTTCTTTAGGAGTTACATTATACGTAGAAAATTCATGTGCACAGGTTGTGATTTAACTGGCAAGATCTTTTAGGTCTCAATACAGGCATTAAGTCAAACTATAAAGGGGAATATCTCGTGTTAAAACAAAGATCACAATTAACCCAAGATTCTATAAATTATAACCCCAAAACTAAGCTGATTTAATCGGAATTTAGCGACACAAACAATCAAACAATATTTGTTAAAACAACTCAAGTGCTTGTAGCAGGTGACGTGACACTGGGACGGTAGGAAAGTCATCTGGCAAGGTAAACGTGAGAGCTACAATCTAGGGAGAGAAAGGACAAGACAATTGAGCAGTTAAAAACAAATAGCAGCAAACGCGCTGGTGGGAGAATTTGAAAGCGGGCCATGTCCTTTTTGGCCAGTTTTCTAGCATTGCTTGTGTACCCTGCCCATAAGTACTACTTTCCTCTGCGTGCATGTTGACGAGCTCTTATTGGTACAGTGGTACTCCTGCCGTATACTTACACTGTCTCCCCCCCCCCCTCCTCTCCCCGGGTTTGCAACTTGCAAGATTCTCGGCCATGTTGAGACTAAGAAATTACCATTAAAGATAATTTTATTGGAAATTTGTAGGGTATGATCTAGAACTCTGGTCGATCCGAGCCACCATTTGAAAATTTCAAATTTATTACCCAAAACTGATTAGGGTTGGATCAGTCCAACTCAAACGTCCAATTTTTTTTTTTCATTTTAATATTATTAAAATTTAAATAATTTTTAAATGGTAAAAATTTACTAAAAATTTTTTTACTATAGACAATAAAGTATTTTAATCATTATACTATTAATTTTAATATTTTATCTTTATATTTTTAAAATTATAGTAAATAAAAAAATTATTAATATTGTTAAAAAATAATTTAAATATTGATATATTATGTGATATAAAATTTTAAATTTTATTCAAAAATAAGTTTGGGTTATGAGTGGAGTTTATATTTTTTATATAAAATTTAAAATTTCAAATCACATGACACGTCAATATTTTATTAACTTTCAAATAATTTTTTAACACCGTTAATCATTTTTTCTTCTTTGTTATAATTTTAAAAGTTTATTCACTAAAATACTAAGTTTAATAGTAAAAAGATTAAAATACATTGAATAAAGAATTTTAAAATTATAAAAAAATTTAAAGTACTAATATTTCAAAATTTATCAATTCAAACTATTAGCATTTGTAATTATATTATTGGGATAATTATTTTTTGAAAAAAATTTTGAACATTGAAATTTGATAAAATACAAAATAATTATAAATAACAATATTAAAAATTAAAATAAGAAAAACATACAACATGGATATCTTAGATTTGTAAAAATGTATAAATACTTCTACTAACATAAAAAAAAAAAAATTTTAAAATGAGTTTATTTAATTAAAATTAAAAAAAATAATAAACTTATTAAAAATTATTATCTTAGTAATAAATTAAAAAATTTTACAAATTCCATCTCGAGAGGTAAAATTTTAAAAAAATTTGTTTATCTAAAATTCTTATAATTTTAAAAATTTTAATTTTTTATTTTATCAAATAAAAATATTTATTTTAAAATTTTAAAAATCTTTTTACAAATAAATACTCTCTTAAAAAGTTTTCGTCCAAATGCACTCTTAATGAACTATACTTTTTTTAAAACTACGTTAAATCATATTAAACAAAAAAAGGATATTCGAAACCCGACTCTTAACAGGCTTAAATATGGATAATTGGATATACATTGGCCTTGCCTTGTTTAGTTTCCAAGCCAGTCGGGTTTTAATTTTTCTCATGGTTTAGTCTTAAGGCCCGATTGCCTGACGGCAGCACCCGCCCCACACGTTTAATTGCTGTATCAAATTCTTTGAGTAGAGTTAATCATTTTGTTTAATTTAAGAGTCTTCATTTGTTTTTATAAAATATTAAGTTCTCAACCATTTTTCTAATAAAAAAATTACAATTATTAAAAAAGAGTAAATCCAGATTAGATTGATGCTATTACCTTAATTAATAAATAAAAATATAAATTATTTTCAAATATATTTAAAAAATATTAAAAACGAAAATTGGCGCAGAATAGGAAGAGGCGGGAGAAAATTGAACCCGAAATCAAAACGAATCAAAGTGGCGGGCGCGACCTTTTTTTTATTTTTAGTTAGCACCGCTTCGAAAATATAAAAGCCTGAGAGGTGAAACGCGTTTATTTGTTTCATCCACGAAAAATCTTCCCTCCAAAAGTTTACCCTTTTCCTTTCTCTGCAAAGTTTTCTTTTTTTTTTTTTTCATTTGAATTCCTCCCCCACCCCCCCTCCAAATGGATCGCCAGAAGAAGCCCCAAACTCGCCGAAGCTTGAAGCGGAAGTTGGAGCAAGAATTCGAAGAAAACAAAACGGATCGCCGCAAGGTATCCGCCGTCGAATCCCGGACTTACCAAGATATACTCCACGATGTTCGCCTTCACGTCGATCTTCTCAACTCCTCTTTCTCCTGTTCGGAATCTGATCGCGCTGCTGCCAAACGATCCACTCACTTCCTTTCTGAGCTCGCCAAGAACGGTACATTTCAACATCTTCATCTCGGTTATTTTAGTAATACTATTTTGTTTAGGGAGTTGTATAGGATTCAGTGTTTATGTCTCTTTGTTTTTTTTCCGGCGATTGCAGAGGATATTGTGGATTTGATTGTGGAGTACGGTGCTGTTCCTGCACTGGTAAAGCATCTTCAAGCCCCATCTCCGTTGAGAGAAAGCGGCCTGAAACCGTTACAGCATGAAGTGGAGAAAGGAAGTGCGTTTGCGCTTGGACTACTCGCTGTCAAGGTAATTTTGAAGACTTCCAATTTACCGCTTTCAGTCTAGTTTCACGGTTGATTAGTTATTCTCCGTACTTATATTGGTTGTTTGCCCGTTGCTTGTCTGTTATTTTTATGTTAAATAAATAGCCAGAGCATCAACAACTCATAGTTGACGCCGGGGCACTGCCCCATCTAGTGAATCTATTAAAAAGGCATAAGGATGGTTGTAATTGTAAGGCAGTGAGTGGTGTTTTAAGGAAAGCTGCTGATGCTATTACTAATCTTGCTCATGAAAATGCCGGAATTAAAACACGCATCAGGTTTGCGTCGATTGTCTGGTTACCTTCTTTTAATTTTCATTAGAATTAATAATTTTCACATCATTAAAGGTTTGCTTTTAAATATATAATGTCAGGGTTGAGGGCGGAATCCCACCTATTGTTGAGTTGCTCGAGTATCATGATATAAAAGTGCAGAGAGCAGCTGCTGGGGCCTTAAGGACTCTAGCATTCAAGAATGATGAGAATAAAAATCAGGTAAAATTGTTTTTTTTTTTCTTTTTCCACTTTATGGTAGTTTTATTCGCTGTTCTTTTGCGGTGTTTAGTTTAGTTTTTGAGCTTGCAGATTGTTGCATGCAATGCTCTACCCAGCCTCATACTAATGCTTTGCTCTGAGGATGTTTCCATTCATTATGAAGCGGTTAGTTCTCATCTATACGTTTTTATCTTCATACACATGTTTTTGGAAGTTTTTTCCTCGCTAAGCTGACATCAATGGTGTTCAGGTTGGTGTGATCGGGAACCTTGTTCACTCCTCTCCAAACATAAAGAAAGAAGTTCTTCTTGCTGGAGCTCTGCAGCCTGTTATTGGATTACTTAGGTAATGATGAGTTTTGCATCAGTTCTCCAGTCACGCTAAAGAGGATCATGAAAATTTTTGCCTTTGTGATAATTTTAGTTCTAATCATAATGCAAGTACATGCTTATCCTGAAGTGTTAATGACTGCTAACAGTTCTAGCTGTTTGGAGAGCCAAAGGGAAGCGGCTTTACTTGTTGGTCAATTTGCTTCTGCTGATTCTGATTGCAAGGTAGCCTTGGATCTTATTTCTGATTTGATACATTAATTACGTTGACTGCTCAAGCACATGGACTATTAGTTTGTTGTTGATGCTTCTACTTATGGTACATTTTTAGACAGTACTTGAGCGTTTATGTAAACGTGTTTTTCTTGATAAAAGTTATAAAGACGAGGATCGTGCAGGTACACATTGTCCAAAGAGGAGCTGTTCCACCTTTAATTCAAATGCTTCAGTCTTCAGATAATCAACTCAAGGAAATGTCTGCATTTGCACTTGGAAGGTTGGCCCAGGTTTGTATGTCTTTGCTATCATTCAGGGTTAAAACTGTTGGTATTGGAAACAACTGTAAGCATCATGTCCATAGTAGGACTTATCATCCCATCAGTAGTTTAGCACATGTTATTATACTGTTGTTATACTATTGTGTTTGTTCTAATTTCCATCCCAATGCTTACTAGTCATTTGAAGTATTATGTTTTCATATTCAATAAAAAAAATCTGTTTTTTGGTAGGATACACACAACCAAGCTGGAATTGTGCAGAATGGGGGAATAGTGCCATTGCTTGGCCTTCTTGATTCCAAAAATGGACCTCTGCAACATAATTCTGCATTTGCCTTATATGGCCTTGCTGATAATGAGGTAAGGCCACTAGTTAATTGTAATATATTTTACCTGAAATGCAGTTTTAGATGCTGTGAGTATAGTGACGTTGAAATTGAGTCTGTTATGTAGGATAATGTTGTTGATCTTATCAGGACTGGTGCTGCTCAGAAACTCCAGGAAGGGGAATTCATTGCTCAAGTATGCTTTCATATTCTTTTTGCTTTTGAATGTGCTGCTGTTTCATTTTTTTTTTTTTTTTTTTGGGTTTCATTCCTTTTACAAACTAAAGAATGTGCAGCAAAGAATTATGTATTTAGCAGTGCACATTTTTGCCAGTTTGCGATGCTCATTACTGTACTGTGTAATACTTGCAGCCAACTAAAGAATGTGTAGCAAAGACATTGAAGAGATTGGAGGAAAAGATTCATGGGCGAGTAAGTTTATAATTTTGCAAAATCTTGACCTTTTTTTCTGGCTGTGCCTTTGCATTTTGGTTAGGCTAGTAGTTTTCCAAGGTTGATAAAATGGTGTTTATCAGATCACGAGACCATTTATAAGTTAAAAATTAATGCTTCATTCTATTGATACTTTCTCTTGACAGGTGTTGAATCACCTATTATACCTGATGCGGGTAGCAGCCAAGGCTGTTCAAAGACGAATTGCTCTGGCTCTTGCTCATCTTTGTGCCCCTGATGATCTGAAAACTATTTTTGTTGACAACAGTGGTAAAGCAGTTTACTGTTTCTAATTCTTGTCATCACTTTGTCTTCTGGCACAATGATTTGCTACAGCAGTTTTTTTTTTTTTCTTTTTTTTTCCCCAATTCCTAATTGCGTGTCTCAGAATGTGAATCAATGTTTTCCAGGACTGGAGCTGCTGCTGGGCCTTCTTGAGTCTACAAATTTCAAGCAACAAAAAGATGGTTCAGCGGCCTTGTTCAAGTTGGCAACAAAGGGCACTTCACTCTCATCTGTGGATGCAGCTCCACCATCACCAACTCCACAGGTGTGATTTACGTCTGGTGGTCCACATGGAGAATTTTTTTAAATTTGCATCTGAACTCCCTTGGTAACATAGAATGATACGGATGCACATGCACATTATTGGTTGCCTTTCTCTTGGGAACGGCATGAACTAATCACAAGCAGGATAGGAATTATTATTATTTTTTTTTTTGGTATTTGATCTCTAGCTTCTTTTGTAGTTAATTATCATGATCCATATCTTTGTTTTTATTTATATTTACCTTTTCCTTGAATTTGCCTACTTTTCAAGTTCTTTTGTTTTTTTTATTTCTTATTACTCAGTAGATTGATAACTAAATTCTTTGCCACCCTTGTTTCAACGATAAATCCTACATATTTCTGTTTTAAACTTTATACCTGAGTGCAGCATTACTTTTGTCTTACTAATCATACTTTGACGCCTTGAGGGTAAATTGCAACTTGTAAAAACTTTATGTTGTATTAAATGTTTTCTTTCCTTTTTTGCCCCCTTATAAATGCAGGTGTATTTGGGTGAGCAATATGTAAATAATCCTACACTATCTGATATTACTTTTTTGGTTGAAGGTATGGACTTTTTTGTCAATTATTTTGCACTTTGGCTTTTATTATTCTTAAAATCAGTGTTTCCTTCTTTCATTTCTGCAAAAAAAGTTGTTTAGAAATGTATTTACCTGTGATTTTCATTTCTTCTTTCAGGTAAACAGTTCTATGCTCACAGAATTTGTCTTCTTGCTTCTTCAGATGCATTCCGTGCAATGTTTGATGGTGGTTACAGGGTGAGTTAGATAATTCAGGGATACCGTTTCCATGATTTGTTTTCTACTTGTGCCAGTTTGTTCTCACCATCAAGGGCTCTATCTCTCTATAAAGTAATTGACAAGATGGGAAAGGAATCTTAAATTTGAGCACATTGCTAGATAGTATGCTGCAATGATTTAATATTGTCGCTCTCGGGTAAATACATAGAAAGATGATCAATCTTTAGTTCACTACTTGTAACAAGAATATGAAAAAATGGATTGTAGGAGAGGGATGCCAGAGATGTGGAGATTCCAAATATCAAATGGGATGTTTTCGTGTTAATGATGAGGTAGACTCTAGAATCTGCCCCCCTATCTTTAAATATGAAATTAACATGTTTGAACCTTCTGACTTGTATCCATTTCTGGTCTCTGTTTATTAGGTTTATATACGCTGGTTCAGTGAATGTTGAACCTGATGTTGCTCAAGATCTTCTAAGAGCTGCTGATCAATATCTTCTTGAAGGCCTTAAGCATCTTTGCGAGTACGCCATTGCACAGGTGTGTTTTAGTGTGACAACTGCAGTACTTATCATCTATGTTTATCCAAACATGGGTTTCAGACATAAGTACTTCAAAAAAATAAGAGTAAAAGCAACATAGTTTATGATTGTGACACATTTACATGCTTATTATTTGTTTTGATGGCTAAAGACTAACTTCTTGTTAATCACTCTTCTTGAAGGATATTTCTGTAGAAAATGTTGCCCTGATGTATGAATTAGCAGAGGCCTTTAATGCCGCAACGCTGCAGGAAGCATGCTTACATTTCATATTAGATCAGTTTGCAACATTGGGTACTAAACCTTGGTATGTTTTTCGTTTCTAAAGTTGAAAAATAAGAAGTGTTTTCATTTTGTTTTTATAAAATAAAAAATTAAAAAAAAAATCTTATCAAGAGTTAGCTGTTTCCGTGCAGGTATTGTCGTTTGATTCAACGCATCATTCCAGATATACGGAATTACTTTATAAAAACACTTTCTAAGTCTGTACTGCAAACTGATTCAAGACAAATGTAAATGATTTTGGCCTTAGTCTGGAGTTCGAAGACCATTTTTGTACATATAATAGGGTAAGAGTTGGCAGAACTTGGAGCTAAAGTAAAGAAATTTTTCTTTCTGATATCCTTCGTGTATGTTTTACGGTAATAACTAATAGCATCACGCAAGCACCAGGCTTTCTTTACATATGAATATGATGGGCCTTTTAGCCTTTTTTTGGGGCTTACATTGGCCATTTTGGCTGAAACTAGCTGTTGTCAGCAGATTTTAGTTTTGTGATTGCTCTGGAAGAAAACTCTTCGAAACCGCTACAAGGTGGATGTGGATGGTCAATGTTAAAATTTTCCTTTGAAAAAAATGTGCAATGACTCAATTAGTTACCTTAAAATTAAAATTTGGGCTGATGATCTGGAGAAGATTACCAAAAGACCAATCAAGAAGAACGAGCCAACCAAATAAATAACCAACTCATCGCCACAATAAGCGATTAAAAATACTGTCCTTATCCAAAGTGAAAAACGATATGTTTTGGGATTTTATTGGAAAGCTTTCCACATTGATTTGGATATTAATTTTTCTCAACTTCCGATTTATTCAGAAGCATGTTGTCCACCAAGTAGCATCTCGTGTCGTGTCAAGACTTTCAAAAAGGAAGTTCGATTCCAGGTGGTGCTGCTGGATGTATCGGGCAGGCAAATCGCAAATTGTCTGGACTTGTGGATACAACAGCTGTCACAAACAGACATCAGAAACTGCATAGTAAATGTAGATTCACGTGGTATAAGATTGGGTTTACAATTTTCCAACCTTTGCTATAATAAAGTCACCATATTTTGCATAGCAATTACATGAAAATTATTCCTCTAGATCAATCATATTTAATCTGGAAGAGCAAGCCCACAAAATAAATAAGCAACCCATTGCCATAATATGCGATTAAAAAGCTGTCTTTATCCAAAGTGAAAAAGGATATGTTTTGGGTTTTAGTAGAAAGCATTCCCCATTGATTTGGTTGTTAATTCTGAACTTCAGATTTATTCAGAAGCTAGACCTTTGCCTGTTCAATGGGGGGATTTCCACCAAGCAGCATTCCGTGTCATGTCTTGATTTTCCAAAAGGGAAGTTCGCTTCCGGGTAATGCTGCTGGATTTATATGGCTGGCAAATCATAAACTGTCCTGACTTGTGGATACAACAGCCGTGAGAAACAGACGTCAGAGACTGTATAGCAAATGTAGATTCATGTAGTATAAGATTGATTTTCAATTTTCCTACCTTTGCTCTAATGAAGTCACCATATTTTGTGTAACAATTACATGAAAATTATTGCTCTCTAGGCTTCAATGTTTGTTGCTGCAATATCTTTTCAACTTGCTGTACATTCAAGCATACGATTTTACTTATATCCCAAATGAACATTAAAAAGGGAAAGGTCAATCATTTAGAAGAGGTAAAAACCATGACCACAACTTGGAAAATTATAAATCAAGGGAAATCTACCAACTAATTTTCATTACCAAAAAGCCAATCTTTAATATACAAAGCAATAACACAAGGTGCACGCTAAGAAATAAACAACAGGATGAAAAAGATGGAAATAATCTATGCTAACTAATGGCATAAAAATGATGCAAGGGAGCAAGCTTGCTGTTTCTTCAAGAATCAATCACTAAAAACTACATTTGACATCTCATACATATTCTCTAACTTGATTGAATATTCAAGCATTGCGTGGGATTTTGCCGATAAAATGTGACAATTACTCCATATCTTCATCTTGAAATTGCAGGTGCACATTTTGTATCAGTTTTGCTTGTCCAACTATCTTTAATTCCACAGGCTCGGATAGGCCGTTCAATTTGATGCCCTTCTGAAGATTCCTTTTGCAGCTGGAAACAGTATCTTTGAAATGTATTGACACTTACTTGAAGTCTGAAATCTAGACTAAACAAAAAATTCATCTCCAACCTGTTCAGCTCAGCTGTGGTTACCCCTCCCACTCTGGCATAATATGCATTGTTGAAAAACCTGCAAAATGAAAAAAGGATGTTTCTCCTAATCAAGTTGATTCATCTTTATCAGGAAATCTGTGCTCAAATGATATCTAAGATCAAACTTTAGCTACAGTTTCATAACAGATATTTCTATTAATAGGAGTATCAATGCATAAGCTGCAACAAAAAAAAAAGTTGCATTTCCGCCCAAGAAACCCTAATTTTTAACAGTGAGAATGAGTTCCATCGGTAATGAAATGTGAGAAACGTTAACACTTACGCATCATCAATAAATTTTGCAGCTACCATTACACTGGTTATAAGAAGCCGATGAACATTGAGGGAAGTCAAATGCACGTTGGTTTGTTGAACGAATCTATCCACATAAATGTATGCAACAAGAAAGCATGAAGGACTGCAGCCAGCATACTTGAAGATGCGATCCATATAATGCTGAATGCTTATGGCAGGAGCTCTTAACCCATGAAAGATTGCAACATTATCTTTAAATTTCACCATCTCTGATCGCATCTCATTTTTTTGGACAGATTTCTCAAGAAGTGAAGAAAGAAGTGATAAGATCCGAGGAGTTCCAATAGCTCCTTTACCCAATTCTTTGAATCCCAAAGCAAGGTATATATCGGAGTCCACAGCCTCAGTATCAATTGCAAGAGTTCCCATAGGTAGCCTGAGATGCAAAAGATTAACATGCAAAAACTCATTAGTCTCAACTCTCAAATAGCAATAAAAGCATCGCCATTTGGGCAAAAATTCGAGAAAAGGAGAGATTTTACGTGGTGCCTGCTATCTTCTCATAAGTCAGTAACAGTCAACTTCATGTGAAATTTTATTCAATGCCCCCCCATCTGATGGATCTACAAGTAACTTACATAAATATGGAGTAGGAAACAAGTACCGAGGCGAATTGCAATGCCAGAAAAAAGGGTAACAAGTTCAGTTTGCAGATCAAAACCTATAGCTTCGCACCTCATTAATCTTCTTTCTAAAGATCATGTTAAGTACCAAATCTTATCGTCACCCTAGTCGTTCTTCCCCGATGCATAGTATATTGAAATTTATTTCATAAAAATTAAGGAATGTCTAAGCATCTCAACCGAAGAAGCTCTCCATCTTCACAAGGCTCAAAATTCAACACCCAACCCAACAACCATATCAAATAAACCAAATCAGCTAAACAACAAACCCACCGAAATGCTATAGAAATCCCCTAAAAACCCAAAGTTTCTTTTGCTCGTAAAGAAGAGTTCAAAAAGAGTTATGAGAATTTAAGCAAGACACAGCAAATTAAATCTGATTAAAACATACTATCATTCAAAATCCATCCTAAAAGCTACAAAAAATCAAGCCTGAATGTGCTTACAAAATCTTTCCATCAAGAAAAGGGAAAAAAAAGTGAACATAACATATATGTAACATAAGAACTTACAAAATCTTTGGGAACTTCTTCACAGTATCCCTGAATCTGCTTCTTCACACCAGAATGGTAGAAATAAGAGAGAGATGGACCAAATCTTATTCCTTCATAAACTTAGCAATTCTGTCTCCTCTCTCTCTCTCTCTCTCTCTCTGCTTCTTCCACTTTATTGCAGATACAGAGAGAGAAAGAACAGGTTTTTTTTTCTTAATTAATTTCAACTTCCACAAGTTCTTTTCCTCCTATCTTTGAACTCTTTGTTGGTATATGTCTGCGCTGCTGTCTCACCCAATCTTTCCTTTTATTTTATTTATTGAATTTTTTTTTTTCAATCTGATGTTTGAATCTTTACGCGGAAGATACTGTCGGTAGTGGATTTCACGGTTTCACTCACTGTTAAAGTAGACACTGTGAGGGATAAGCCTCAAACTCCGAACTCCTTTTTCTCTTTGCCTTTCTCCTTTGCTTAGTTAAAGGCATGGGCCCGAATTCCCCTTTCAACGCCGCCGAGTTTGGATTTCATTGTCCTATGTTTGGATCCAAGGGATTAAAAAAGAAAGTAAAAGAAAAACAAAAACAAAAAAAAAAGGAAAAAAATCCCTTTTTTTTTCATAACATTTTAATTAAAACATAAAAGAGGATGTATGAACTATAAACACCCCTTTTTTCACTTAAATGTTATCCATTAATATTATTAAATTATAAACAATATTCCAAAAATATTATATTTACCAAATTCATTCACTTTTTTCAGCATTGCATTAAATTCTTCAATTTCTATCTACTTAAAAGTTGCATGGAAAGAACATTACGAGTCTTGATCTTCAAACTCATACCATTCAAATATTATTCTAAAACTCATGTTATCTAAATTAATACTCAGTTATTTAAAAAAAAGTTAACGTTGTTGTTATTATACTGTGAATAATTGATAAAATGTTAAAACGTTCGAGATAAAAACTTATACTTCTTTCATTTATACACTTTAAAAGAAGTTTATATAATGTATTAATTATTAATTATTAAATGTATTTTATTTTGATCTAATAATTTATTTTAATAATAATAATAATGAACTAAAGATATATTTTTTAATGAATCTTTTAATTGCGCATTTGCAAATCTCAATAAATATATATAAGTAATAAAATTGAAAATAAAAAGTCTAAATCTAAGCCTATGAGAAGATTTTATACTAGTTTATTTTGATGTCTCGTGATTTGCACAATAAAAAAAAAAAAAAGGAAAAAGGGTTGCTTTTGTAGATGCAAATGCACTGTATTTCACATATTTTGGAGCAACATATTAAATTGTGCCGCTACATTAGCCACCGCCAGTGGCCTGCCTTGCTTCACTCATCCCGCGTAAATAATAATAATAATAAAAATTTACTCTAAGTCCAAATTTTAAATTTTCTTCTTAGCATATATAAGGTCGTAATCTTAAAATGTCGTAAATATTAGAATGATTTAAATATCGTATTTATTGAATGTCAATTGAGATTATTAGAGTTTGATGATTTTTGATTATTAAAATTAATAATTTAATATTTTATAAGTAAAAAAAATAAATAATGCCAGATTTTTAATTTTTTTTGACAAATAATTGATGAAATTGATATAAAACGAGCAATTAAATGAAAACAGATAAAAATTTAACTCTACTATTAAATTAAAAAAAAATTAAATTCTTACCTCAAAAGTAACTTATAAGATGAAGAATGTAATAAATTATACACATTTAGCTACAAAATATAAATGAAGGGAGACTTTTGACTGATAATATATTTTTTCTTTAGTTTATTTTTTTAAATAGATAAATAAATTAAATTAATCAAAAAATTGTAGATTGTGAGAAATTATGATAATGACTTTGATCTTTTATTATTAAAAAAAAAAGCCCTTATCGTGAAGCACCACCTACTAATTAAATCCAGAAAAAAAAATAGTAACATTGTTAATTGGCTTGTTATAGGTGTGCTGTTAGCATTAGGATTGAGGGGTTTGATTGGACCGCGCCAATGCAATTGAAGTTTTTTATTATTATTATTATTATTATTAGACTTTTCAAGCTTCGATGTTCCGAAACAAACGGAGAAATTAAATATTAAAATAAACCAATTTTTATTTGGCCAATGCACATTCACCGTTTGTTTTCACACAAATAATTAAATTTGATTATTTTGAGAGAAAAAAATAGAAACATTTTTAGCCATATAATGCTTATTTTAAAGAGCATTATTATAATGAATGGTGTTTTTCATTTTGTTGTTATGTGTTAATGATGTTTTATCTTACTGATAAGGAATATATATATATATATGTATTTTAAAATCATAGGTTTAAATTTTTAAATTTAAATTTATGTTAATTTATTTAATTATATGATGATTGGTTCATTGATTTCTTCACTTACATGATTATTTAATCAAAGTTCGAAAAAAATGATTTTATTGTTAATGATTATATTTATTTTATATATTTTTTACATGATATATAATTAATAACAAAAATAAAATATTTTTTCTAAAGGCATTTTATTATTATTTATAAACAAAAAGGATGCCCGATCGAAATTATTAAATAAATATAAAATGGGTTTTATAATTAATGGTGAAAATAGTTGGCATGTCCATATCATGCCTACATCCCGCATTATGCCAAGGCAAAAATCATCCATACATTTTCATTGAGTAAGAAGAAAATACCACGTTACTTTACAGCTGGCAAAGTGTCGGGTTTTCATAGAGGATCATGTTATGCCATCATGTCCTGCCATAACTTTCTAAACTTCAATTATATAAAAAATAAAAAAAAGACTACTTGCTTACTATACACTAAAGTCAAATAAAATAAACATTATTATTGAAAAAAATTGAGTACAAAATTTATTTAAAAAAGTATTAAAAATTTTAAGTATTTAATATTTACAAAAATATAATAAATAGTTAAAATATAAAAAAAAACATTTAAAAGAGTTTTAAATATACGAAAATAATAAAATTATTAATTTAAAAAAATCTATTTTTTAAATGCTAAAAACATTAATTTTTTAATTTAGATTATAAAATTATAATTTTAACCCTAAAACCTATGCTAACAACATATACATATATATATATATATACACACACACATACACACGCACATATTATTTTCACAGTGTTGAAAGTTAATAAAAAGCGAAGTCATAGAATTCCTGCAGGATGGTGTTAAAAAAAGATTCTGGAAGGGACAGTTTTACCGGAGCAAAATGTTGGTATTTTTTTTAATTATGAGTTTTGGTTTGAGGAGGCAGCCTAAACGGACCCATGTTTGGTGGTTGTCTTGTCAGGTCAATGTTTTAGTTAGGTATTGCTAATGACAAGATAGAAATTGGATTGGAAGCTGTTCCTTTATTTTTCATTTTTTAAGTTTAATCCATCTTATTGTCATCCAAATATTAATTCATATCTAAAAGCAGTTTGTCACTACTCACTGTCCTCCATATACGCTATACTGCTACTCTTTGTTAATAATAATAATAATAACAATAATTCACTATTAGGAGATGCTGTTTTTCTTTCTAGCTTTAAGTAAATAAGAAAGTTTTTATAAATTATTTCATTTTTATAAAATTAACATAAGTTTTAATATAAGTTTATTATTTATTTTATTTTCCAAATTAAAAATTATTTTAAAAAGAATTCCATTGATATATCAACAGCATTTCACTACTCATTTGGTTACAATTTAATCAGATTAAAATCAGCCCAATTTATTTCTAAGAAATAGAGCCAAACTTTGGGCTTGGTTTAAGCCCAAATACAAAACCCAGAGGCCCGGAACCACCGTTTAAAAGAAAGAAGAAACCAGGGGCTATTTAGTAATTTGAAATGAAGATGAAAGCGGAAAACCTACGCATCTTTTTTTTTTTTTTTTTTAATGTTGGGCTCCAAAAGCAATAATTTCTAGTTTTTGAAGTCATTTCATTTCCCTCCGATTCTCGCACGCACGAACTCTTTTTGATTTTTCTTTATCACCATTTTCATCATCACTCTGCACCACCCTTCACTATTAAACAAAAGCCTCTCTCTCTCTCTCTCTCTTCTGTTCTTTCCTAAAATCCCAAACTTCAAAAAGGGATAATTAAAAAAAAAAAGAGGAAAAGAAAAGGTGTATAATGGAACCAATTGTTCTTTTTTCCTTTGTAGGGTTTGTTTTGTTTTGTTTGTTTCTCGAGAAAAAAAAAACAGTCTAGGGTTTCCTTCATTTAATCTCTGGTTCTTGTTTATACTATTTGTTTAGTTGTTTTTATAGAATTGCAGACAACACGAAACCTAAGCGGATAAATATTGAATTTCCTTTTCTATTTTTGTTTCAGGTTGCCGGTGAATCGAGTGGTGCAGAATTAAGAAAATTTTCAAATTTTATTTGCTAAATCAGTCAATATTAGAGGTAAGAAATCGAAGCATTATTTAAAATTATTTATTTATTTTCATTTAAAAACAATCTATTATATAATCAGTTAATCTTGTGATTTAACTTTCAGGGTTTCGAGCGCTATTCCTCTTTTTTTTTTTTCTTTAATTTCTTTATGAAGTCTTCCTGCCTAGTTTCTCATTTTTTGTTTGTTAAGTAGATGATTGAAGCCCAACGTTTGATAGGATAATGATAACTGTTATTGTAAGATAAGATTCTTTTACTTCATTTCCGTGTGATCTCATGACAACCTAATGGTGGATTTTAGATATCTATTGTTTCTGATTTTTTTATGGAAAAAAGGATAAGCAGTTTTCATGTTCATGGAACAAAAATACGGTGAATCTGGATCTATACAAAAGTTTAGTATTGGCTAGTTTCAAGGTTGTTTTGCTCAAAGGAATGTAGATTTGTCCTCCAGAATTTGCATTGTCTTTACTGTTGCCCTTTTGCACTTTCCATCAAAACTATGGCTTGTGGAATCTAGGATTTCCCACTCTGTCATGATTGATAATGCTTATCCAGTTGTCCAATCCTTTGATGGCCCCATGCTCTCAACATAACTACTAGTAACGTTATTTTGGTAATTGGTTCTGTTGGAACAGTGAAACGGAATTGCTTTGCTGCTTTAGTTAGAATTAAACAAGATTGCATCTGGTTATTAAATAAGGGATGGATTTGTAAATTAAAGTCTTTTTTAGTATAAAAAAATTGTTGAGATTTTGATTTCCATTTTAGGTGTTGCAGTTTAACTTATGGCTTTATTATGTTGTACAATTACTTCATTTAACAATAGTTGCTTAGCAAGAACTTCAACTTTGTTGATCGTTCTGGTATTTGTTACATTATGATTTACGTGTCCTTTGTTTTCTCATCTCATCTTTATTGATATTTGGTTTCATTTAATGTTACTTCCACCTAAATCGTTTGTAAATTCTGTTCGCTTAAGAATTGTTTTTGCTAATTTTGAGTGATAGCTGCAGATCTCTTCAGCTATCAAATTTAAATGGTTAACTAACTCATTGTAGCTGTCCTGTTATGCACCAGCATGTATCAGGGTTTTGTTATAACGTATTTGCAATTTCTGATGGTCCTAGGTTAATTAAATATGGAATCTGTAACACAAAGATTCCAACACCGCTCGCTGTCAGTGAAATTGTGGCCACCTAGTCATAGTACGAGACTGATGCTTGTAGAGCGGATGACGAAGAATCTTACAACTCCATCCATTTTCTCTAGAAAGTATGGCCTGTTAAGTAATGAAGAGGCTGAAGAGGATGCCAAGAAAATAGAAGATTTAGCTTTTGCTGCTGCAGACCAACACTACAAGAAGGAGCCTGATGGTGATGGAAGTTCTGCAGTGCAAGTATATGCCAAAGAGTCCAGTAGACTGATGCTGGAAGTTATTAAAAGAGGCCCTAAAGTAAGGGATGGAGAGACAGCAGATAAGACTAGTGTTCTTCATAAAACTGTCTTTGATATATCTGGAGGTCGCCGGGCATTTATAGATGCGGAGGAGGCTGAGGACGTTTTGAAACCACTTAGAGAGCCAGGAAATTCCTATACTAAGTTATGTTTTAGCAACAGAAGTTTTGGCTTGGATGCAGCAAATGTTGCTGCACCCATCTTGTCATCCATTAAAGAACAGTTGACGGAGGTAGACCTTTCAGATTTTATTGCAGGAAGGCCAGAATCAGAAGCACTTGAAGTCATGAATATTTTTTCTTCAGTCCTAGAAGGTTGTCACTTGAGGTACCTGAACCTTTCAAACAATGCCTTGGGTGAAAAGGGTGTTCGGGCATTTGGGGCTCTTCTGAAGTCACAGAATAATTTGGAGGAACTTTATTTGATGAACGATGGCATCTCAGAAGAAGCTGCACGAGCAGTTTCTGAGCTAATTCCTTCTACCGAGAAGCTGAAAGTTCTTCAGTTTCACAATAACATGACAGGGGATGAAGGTGCAATTGCTATCTCTCAAATTGTCAAACGTTCCCATGCATTGGAGGATTTCCGGTGTTCTTCTACAAGAGTTGGCACCGATGGTGGTATGGCTCTAGCTGAAGCACTAAGGACATGTACCCACTTAAAGAAGCTTGATCTGCGTGACAACATGTTTGGTGTGGAAGCTGGAGTTGCTTTGAGCAAATCTCTTTTTCTGTTTGCAGATCTTACTGAGATTTTCCTCAGTTATTTGAACCTCGAGGATAAGGGGGCAGAAGCACTTGCCAGTGCTCTGAAAGAGTCTGCACCTTCACTTGAGGTTCTGGAAATGGCTGGAAATGACATTACAGCCAAAGGTGCAGGTTCTTTAGCAGCCTGTATTGCATCCAAACAATTCCTTACAAAATTAAACTTGGCAGAGAATGAACTCAAGGATGAAGGTGCTATTTTGATTGGTGAGGCATTAGGAGAGGGTCATGGTCAGTTGAATGAAGTTGATATGAGCACAAATGCTATTAGGAGAGCTGGGGCAAGGCTTTTGGCTCAAGTGGTTGTGAAAAAACCTGGATTTAAGTTGCTGAATATCAATGGAAATTTCATATCTGATGAAGGGATCGATGAGGTGAAGGAATTGTTTAAAAGTTCCCCTGATATGCTTGGTCCATTAGATGAAAATGATCCAGAAGGAGAAGATGATGAGGACGAGGATGAGGACAATGCAGAAAATGGGAATGAATTGGAGTCCAAGCTTAAGGATCTCAAGATCGAGCAAGGAGAATAGTCATGCTGTGTATGTTTGCTGTTCTTGTGGTATCTGGCTGAAAATCGTCTAAAGAGTCTTCTATTTTCAATTTGACTTATTATAAGCTACTCTAGCTGCAACATTAGTGTGGTAGATCCACCTACTGTAGGTCAGGCTTGTGAAGCCTAATTCCTCAGTTAGATATTGGAATGTCCAGAATTTGATAGTTGGCAGTGAGCTGGATTTAGTTTAAACTTATTATTAAGTGACGTACTTTTTGGACTGCCTATTATCATTCCTTTAGTTATAGCTGTAATGAACTTGGATACAGCAGTCATCTGTTTCAGATATCATTGATCAATGGTTTAGCATGCAATTTTTTTTTCCTCAAAGCTTTGAGATTTTATATGAAAGATTAAGTAATAGTTAATTTAAGACAGGTATTACTTCTCCTCTAGCATATCATTTGAACCGATTAAGGAATTTAGCATGGCATCTTTCCTTCCTAATTATCTAACTAGATATATTATATGCATCTCTATTGATGTCATTCTTGTTTAATTATGTTTGTAATATATTCTTGGAGCTTCAGATGCTGGAAAATGATCTTATCTTTTTGTATTGTGTGGTTGGCACTTTGATTGCTTTTGAAGTGAGACCCTATCTTGACTTCAAAGAACATCCACCCAATTTCTCTGGGATGACTCAGTTGCTCTCCCTTGCTGTTTGCCTTCATTTCTGGTCTGATCATTGCTTTGATTATAAGTTATGTTTAATGGTACATGCATATTGCATGGTAGGTTTATTCTTCTGATTTCTTTATTTTGTAAATGCCTGCCCTGGTGTAGAGCAAATATGTTGCTTTTTTTTTTCCCCCTTACTTTCCAGTTCTTGCAGCCCCTTTGCAACAAAGTTTTCCTTTGCTACTACACCATAAAATGTAATGCTACCTCGTTCTTATCCGGATTTTTCATTTTTTTCTGAAATATCACTGATCAATACTTGTGTTCTATGCATACTCAGACGGAAATATGTGCTGTATGGTTTTTCAAATATACAAAAAAAAAAAGAAAAAGTTAAATATATTTGTATCGGATATATATTTATATTTCAAGTAACATAGTTGCCTTGAAATGCATTGCCAGGTTTATGGAAAAGTAAAAGCTTTATTTATTATGAAAAGGAAATGAATTATATAACATAGAGATGACTTGCAGGGGCAAGAAACACAAAAAGTACTTCTCATACAGTATTGCAGAATGGACTGCCTTGAGTTCAATATGCCACTTGATTGTGGTGGATCAAACAGCTACTGGAACTTTCAGGGATTCCAGTATCTTATCATCTATCTCGAACTGAATAGGTTTCTTGTCACGCCCAATTTTTAAGTACTCCTGGAAACGCTCCTTTAAGTCTTCTGGAAGATTTGTGGTGCCCTTCCACCCCAATATGTCCTTTGCAGCTCTTGGTTCGGCGTAAAAATGCTGCACAGGAGAAGGATGATGGTGATTATAATACAGTTCATATCAGTTTTCCATTCAGGAGTAAGTGTACGGTATGGACTTCGTGTTTTAACCGGTGGACTTGAGACGAGGATAACCTAAGGATTATATCTAACATTTGCACTTATTGCAGTAGTTTGCTCAACCTAACAAATATCATTACCATATTACGGAAAGGAAAAGCTTTCTTTGCATCAATTCCGACAGCTTTTGGATCATAATGAACAATTTCAACTGGTAAGCCAGCAGCTTGAGCACATAATCTGGCCATTCCATCCAGAGTCACTGCACGGTCGCACACACAATTGAAGATATGACCAGATGCAGCTTCTGATTTCTCGACAGCTAGAGTAAGCATAGAGTACAAGTCCCTAACATGGGCGATGTTTGTAAGTTGCATCCCCGAGCCAGGGATTGGCACTGGTCTCTTTCTAACAATTCCTATTGAAGAAATGTCATCAATGTCAATATTTGATGGTGAAGTTGTTCTATGGATAAGAAGTTGAAAATGTTGCTTCACTTACGATCAAAGAACCACTCCTCACAGTCTTTGTTGTTTCCAGATCCGATCATGTATTGTGGCCGGAATATAGCCCAACTACTGAAAATTTCTGCAATGTATTTCTCGACTCCAACATGGCTGGCTTCAGCTTTAACAGGATCCTGCAATAGTGAAGATCTTGCTTTTAAGTATGGATCCAGTAATGTTATTCATGCTTATGGTATTATATTCACATTTTGTTAATACCCCTTCAACATGAGGAGGCTCGTCGGTTGGCTTATAGATTCCAGCACTACTGATGTACAAGAATTGCTTCACTCCAGAGCTCTTTGCCCAATCTGCCACGGGCCTATGTGGGAAGATTGAAATTAGAATGAACTGCTTTTTCTTTTTGGCCATAAAATGAAATGCTTATATTACATTCCAGCATGCAGTTCTTACTTTACTTTTCTTAAGAGTATCCAGCATTTTTTTTTCAGTATAAAGTTGGCAGGGATAAGGAAAAGAGTTGTAGATACTGGAATTTAAACTCTAGACTTAATAAATATCAAGTCTTAAGGGTTGTTGCATAAACTAATTGAGTTGAGTTTTGGGATCCTCGGGTATCTACCTTAAGTCTAATGATCGTTAGCCTTCTTTAGTGTTTCCTATGTCACTCTTTGTTCCAAATATATATCCACACGAACGCACCCACACCACACATGCAAACTTATCTCCGTATGCCATGCTCGAGCCTCTATTTTGAAGGGGATTTAGTGCGAGAAACAGATTCAAGTTGCAACCAGAATTATATATTTGGATCGATGTAACTTGTAGGACGCCTAAAACTCACCCTACTTGCCTAGTTTATAAAGCAGAATACAGGATTAAAGTATCATAGAACTCCTAATTTCATAACTGAAGCATGAGTCTTCTTTGGAATTAATGCAACAAACCTGACGGTGTCCAAGTCCTTGCCATTGTTTTCTAACACCACATCAAAAGTCGCACCTGCAACAACCTTCGCAACATCCGCTGGGTTTCCCCACGCTGTCTTCCCTCCAGCACTCGTAATTTCCTATAAGCATTCTCAAATCCCATATCCAAAAAAAAAAAAAAATGAAAAAGAAAGGAATTCTAATTAGAAACCCAATGATTACAAAAAGCCCAGAAATATTTGATCTTACAGAGAATCTGTTGAATGGGGGCTTCTTCATTTTATCTGAGCCTTCTTCTCCAACAGTGAAGATGGTGACCTCATGACCAGAACCCAGAAGTTGTTTTGCAAAGTAGAAACCAATAACTGCATGGCCGCCACTGTTTGTATTTACTATAAGGACCTTCTTCTTCTCAGCAGCGGCGGCCCTGACAGTGAAGGAAGAGGCAGAGCATCTGCTGGAGCTTGCGGGGTAGGCAATGAGAGAAGGGGAAATGGAAAGGGAAGAAGAGAGAAAAGACGAAGTGGAAAGAGACAAGCGTGGAAGAGGGTAGAGAAAAGGTGCAGGAAGCTTGGAAGGTGGAGAGGATAAGAAGAGAGAGGAAGATGAGGAAGCAATAGCAGCCATTGCCGTTACTTGTTTTTTAGTTCTTGTTTCAGAACCAGCAATTTCATGGTTAAGACTTTATCCAGATAGAGGTAACGCTTGGCCTTGGCGCTTTTCATTTACCGTAAATGTGATTTTCAGAAGTACGGAAGATTGAAAGTATCTAAACTTTACTGGTTGCGAAAGCTTTGAATTTTTTTTATTTGCATAACATTTTAAAAATTAAGAAAATATAATTATTAATTTTGAAAAATACACTAACATATCGTTGATATTATTATTATTATTATTGTTATTTTGATTTTTGTGGAAATTGGATAGCCAAGGCAAAGTTTGGGCTTGAGCCCAAATGTTTTGAGAAGTCCAGATTCCGTGGTGACAAATTGGGCTATGCGAGGATTGCCAGCGATCTGTCGATGTAGTAGTTGATTTCAATAATTAAAGACGATTTAAATTATAAAAAAATAAAAGAGAAGGATGGTTAAAGTCAAGAATGCCCAAAATTCAAAACAGGATCTCATCTTATATTATAGATGCAAACAAACAACATCCAGATCAAATAAAAGATCTGAATTTTGTGGATGATGATCAAATAATTTTTGTTAATGCATCCTAATAATAATAATAATAATAATAATAATAATAATAATAATAATAAATAAAGGTTAGTGCATCCAGCCAGCTCCAACACCCAAAGTTAAATCCTCCAGCTTAAAGTCATGCCCCACCCCCCCTCTCAAATCCATCAAGAAACCAGAGCCGTTAGATTCTTCTGGATCCCCTGCTGGCGCGTTTGAACAACCAGCTTTTTAAATGATCTGATATAAAACACCGAACCAATCAATAAAATATTAGACGGATCGGTTTGTCGAGTTATGATTTTGTTTGGTTCAATAAATATAAATAAATATATAATAAATTTGTCCAAAAATTCAGTTTAATCACTTAATTAATTAAATTAAAAATTGAATTGAATTGATTTTAAAGTTATTATTAATTTTCCTTTATGAATGATAAAATTGAATTATTAATTCATAAAATTTATATAATGAATGTAATATTAAATTTTTTTTTTTTAAATTGAATGAATCGATGATTCTGTTTGTGCGACTTTAGATCCGATTTTCGACTTCACTTTTTCTGGTGGATAGCAACAAACAACAAAATGAATTTATTTTTATTTTGTCAGATTAGATTTTAGAACGTTAGCTCCGATCGGCGCACCTTTTTTAAATTCCCAGTGGTCAACAGCTTCCCCTCATAAACTAGCCGTTTCCCTTTGCTTACTACACTGCTTCTTTCTCTCTCGCTCTTTTTTCTTTTTCATTTTTATTTTTTTGGCTTTTCTCCCATGGCTGCTTCAGTTGATACTCCATCTCCACCGTCTCTCACCAAGGTCCTTTTCCCCTCCTTCTTCTTCTTAGATTTAATAGGGTGTTCTTCTTTTGTCCCGCTTTTCTTCTAATATATCTTTTTTTTTTTGGTTTTTTTGGTTTGAATTCGTTAACAGGAGCCCACAAGTTTGATGGCTTCTTCATCGTCACCACTCTTCAGCCCAGCTTCAGACAAGCGTTTTTGGAGCACCCTGCGTAGCCGGGTCGATGCATTGATTGGTGACCGGAATGCCAAGATCTCCGTCCAAAATGTTGATCCGTCTTTGCCTACACAGATTGTAAGTTTTCTTTTATTCTTCATCTTTTTGAAGCTAAGTTCTATGTTATCAAAGTTTGCTTCTGGGGTGATGATGAATTGATAGTTCTTTTTTTTGTTCTAATTTTGTTGTAGAATTCAGGAGAACGCAACAGAGCTAAGCGATTGAAGGAGGATTCGTTGCTTTTGCTTAGGGGGTTTGATTCCATCTCACAAACTCTATCTCAGCTATCTAACAATCTCGATAATGCTCTTCAGGTAATTTAAAACAATTCTAACCCAAATTTAGAGCAAAGCACTCTTTAAATTCTAGTGTTAATGAGATTAGCTTTAGTTTTGTAGCTCAAATTTGCAAACTTTGCTGAAAATTACTGTTTTCTGTTTGCTCTGTTATTAAGGGAGCTAGAGAGCTGGCCGACCCTCCCACGTTGACCGATATCTTTCATGGTAACCTGAAGAATTCAGAGGCTAAAGAGGAAGATCCAAAGCAAAAAGGAATGGAAGAAGAGAGTAAGATAGGTTTGAAGAGGAAATTTGATAACAGTGAGTGCTCAGATGAGAATCAAGAAGATAATGATTCACAAAAGGAGAATAAAGAGCGAAGCCCCAAAAACAAGAAGCTGATGAAGAAAGCCAAAAATGTTAGTTTTTTTTTTTTTTTACTTGATCAGCAACCATGTAAGTAAGCCAAAGCTCTCAAGTTTCTAACTCTTTTTCTTTCTTTTCTATCTTGCAGCTTGCAATATCCATGGCAACCAAAGCAGCTTCACTTGCTAGAGAGTTGAAATCCATAAAATCTGATTTGTGTTTTATGCAAGAGCGTTGCATTTTGCTTGAGGAAGAAAACAAAAGGCTTCGAGATGGATTCACCAAGGGGATTCGACCTGAGGAAGATGATCTGGTAAGTTTTCTTCTTAAGTTCTTATTCACTTGAGTTACAGATAAAATTTTCTTATCGTAGCAAATCGTAAAGTTCTGACCCGAATTTATTAAGTTAGTGTTTGCCTTTTTATGACAGGTGAGGCTTCAACTGGAAGCACTGCTTGCGGAGAAATCAAGACTAGCAAATGAAAATGCAAATCTGGTGAGGGAAAACCAGTGCCTTCACCAGCTTGTGGAGTACCATCAAATGACTTCCCAAGATCTATCAGCATCGTATGAGGAAGTGATAAGAGGAATGTGCTTGGACTTTTCATCTCCCATAGCAGAAGAAGAGGAAAGCAACGGAGGAGATAGTGATGATGCTGATAATAATAGAGTTACACAAACACCTCGAACGGACGTCTTCGGCTTATCCATGTCTCTTGATGAGTACTTTGATGAAGAACAGCATTAGGTCACACGCAAACCATGAAAATGAAGCAATAATTTTGTTTATTTACTGTGTTAAGTTTTGTTGGAGTAGGTTTCAATTGGATTTGTAGTATTTTGCATCCACTTCCATCAATCTAGGTGGAAGCTATCAGTCTCCTTTACCAAGGGGAGATAGTTTGGCTGTAACAAGAAAATTTTAAGATGAAATTATCAAAGATCTCAAGTAAAAACTCCTGTTTTGCAGAATTTTTACAGCATCATTTTTTTTTTCGACGAAAGCCACCATTTAAGCCTATATATTTTTTTTATATACATTTTGAAGAGTCGGACCAACGCACTTGGTAAGTAGTAAATACGGGGAGTCACATCAACGCGGTCCTTCACCGCTGGACCTCTAGACTTTCCTCAAAAGCTGCCTTACGGATTCTTGGCTTCTTGACCCTTGGATCTTTGTCATGCTGGGTGATCCAGAAGTGATATAAAATTAAATTGGATTGGAGTTTTCTTAGCAAATCGAAGGTGGGGTTCATCGGTATTAATTAACTGATATCAATCACTCCTTTCCTCTCCTCTCAAATTCTCCAAAGGATAAGAAGATAACATAGCACATCTCTTCACAATCACTGACTCAAAGCTCAATTCTTTCTGCCTCCATCAAATTACCTACGCTTACAACAAGAAGTAACCCAGAAAAAGTTTCCTCGTTTCCTTTTCCATGATCCCTTTCCTTTCCCTCCGGTCCGCTGCCTCGACCTACGCCCCTCTTTTCCACTTCACTCCATCTCTTCCTTTCTCTTTTCGCTTTACCAAAACCCCTCTCCGCCGCTTTCTTCCTCCTACGAAATCATCCCTTTCCAACAACCCTTTCAACTCAACTTCCCAACAACTCGGTCCTCAAGGCCCTCAAAACCAGCAGCCTCCCAGAACTCTATTCCCTGGCGGATACAAGCGTCCCGAGATCAAGGTCCCAAATTTTGTTCTCCAATTGGACCCCGAGGAGGTCTTGGCTGACGACAATGTGCTTGATTTCATTGATAAGGCCGTCTCCAAATGGGTTGGTCTTGTAGTGCTCAATGGTGGCGAAGGAAGTGGCGGCAGGGTTTATGAAGCTGCCCGTTCTTTAAAGGCGGTTGTTAAAGACCGTGCTTATTTTTTGATCACGGAGCGGGTCGACATTGCCGCCGCTGTGGGTGCTAGTGGTGTGGTCCTCTCCGATCAAGGTGGGTTTTCTCTTTTCTTTATTCTTCAAAATTTTGCTTATTCAAGTTTATTAGACTATTTAAATAAAAATGGCCAACGATAACGGAAATTTGATTCTTTTGGAAAGCTTATCAGAGTTTAAAGTTGTAAAATTGTCATGCGCTATTTTTCAAAGTGAAATCGACCCAATATTAAAACTGTTAAAGTTGTCACTCACGTCAAATGCATTGATATCTATATCCAGCATCGCTGTAGTTGTTTACCAGAAATCCTTCCCTTACAGGCCTTCCTGCCATTGTCGCAAGAAACACAATGATGGATTCAAAACCAGATTCAGTCTTTCTCCCTTTGGTAGCTAGGATTGTGCAAACTACAAATGCTGCTTTAAGTGCTTCAAGTTCTGAAGGTGCTGATTTTCTTATATACGATTTGGGTCAAGAACATGTCGATGTGGCAATGAAGTCTGTTTGTGAGAATGTGAAGATACCGATCTTTATTGTCAATAATTATTTACAAGCAGAGGTAGCATCATATATCGAGGTGTCGAAGATTCTCGAATCAGGTGCTAGTGGTTTAGTTTTGTCATTGGAAGGTTTGAGGTTGTTTGCCGATGATGTTCTGAACCAGGTTTTTAACATTGTATATACCGCTAATAACGATCCTCAGGATGAGAGCATCAGTGAACTAAAAATAGCGGATTCTGATCATGACACCCACCAGAAAATGGGTGTGGCAGGTTTTATTAATGTGGAGGATAGAGGAAAGCAACTTATCGAGAAGGAGAGATCAGTGTTAATTGAAGCAATAAATGTCTTCCAGAAAGCTGCACCTCTGGTGATCTTTTAATTAAGCTTCGGTAGTTGAAGTTATTTTCCGTAATTGTCATGAGATTATCAATTATTTTGTTGTTTACTTTTTTGGTTGAATCTTTGTGTGTTTTAAATGACAGATGGAGGAGATTTCACTTCTTATTGATGCTGTTGCTCAAATTGATGAGCCGTTTCTACTGGCTATAGTGGTAATTGTGTGCTGAACTTCAACAAACTCTGGTTCCAGGGATTACATTGGTATTAGCTCTAAATTTCAAATGACTAGTTATCTTCTATTCACATTTGATTTAAGGAATACAAAATTAAGGAATGCTTAAGCTTATGTCTTCAGGCTTGGTGATATGCTACCTCATATATCTCATTAGTCGTCAGGGTGGCTTCAGGAAAAGTGTTCATGTCTCATGGGCATTAGATTCAATGGAATCGCACATGACTACTAGGATTTAATTATGTTAACTTTGTTTTCCTTTTCTGCTAAGCTCGTGACTCTTTCTTTTGGAGGCCATTGCACTATCCATTGGTTCATTATTGTGGTTTTTTTACATATTTGCTGGAATTTATTTCTTATTTATAGCCTTCTTGATGTTTTAGTTATAAAACAATATTTTACTTCTCTGTCATATTTGACAGCATGCTCTACTCAATCATATTAGAATCTTCTATTAGTTTTGTTTTAATTTGAATTAACTGATTACTTGTGAGTTGTGTCTTTTCTTAGTATTTGTGTATAGGTTTTATCTTTCCTACTGTTTCATTATGAATGTTTACTAATCATAATCTTAAGATTGTGCAATGGCATTTTCCTTCTCTATGATATTGACCTTATATTAGTCAATAAAAAGAAATATGCTCTGCAATGAGAAATTAAACATTATATGGAATTTTTTTGGTTTGTTCATGCATAGAATTTTGCTTGATACTGTTAAATTTTTGGCTTTGCCATGATTTACTTATATATATATATATATATATATATATATATAATATTGGATTTTCAGGGTGAGTTCAATTCTGGTAAATCCACCGTCATTAATGCTCTTCTTGGGGAAAAATACCTCAAAGAGGGGGTTGTTCCTACGACTAATGAAATCACTTTTTTGCGCTACTCTGAGTTGGATGACAAGGACCTGCAGCGTTGTGAAAGGCACCCTGATGGTCAATTAATATGTTACCTTCCTGCTCCAATCCTTAAGCAAGTGAGTCCTTTTGGCTTTTCCTCGTTCATGCTATTGAATTTAGAAATTCATAAATCCTCTGGCTATGTCAATGGTTGGTTTCTCTGTACCTATTAACAGTAAATCTTGTACTTCTGCATGCATTGGGATACAAGCATGCTGCATGCTAAATGTTTGTTAGTTTAGAAGCATAAATTTCATGCATATAATTGTTTGTTGATTCTTCAAAGTTTTGATCCTTGATGTGTCTCTGTTCTTCATATTGCTTTCAGTTATTGCTTAAATATAGTCTTCTCTATAGGTTGTAATTGTTAACCTTGTTAGAAGTTCATATAATCACTGGATACATCCCCCTTGCTTATTTGTGTTGAACTTGTTGATATCATGAATGCCAAGTTACCTTTAATTTAAAAAATTTCAGAATGTGTTTTGATGGATTGTGCATGAGTCTTGGATATGACATCCAATTTTAATTGCGATTAAACTTTGTGAAGATTCTATATTTAGTTATTACATGGGGAATGAATCACTAGTAGTTTACTTAATAAAAGAAAATCAGGCACAATTTTCATAACGCTAGGTACTTAAAAATGAGCTTGCAACCCATAAATACAAATGAAAATTTGAGATGTGTGCTGAAGATCATTTAATTGAGCATATTAGACGAACATCAATGAGAAAGGCTAGATTAATAAATTTATAAGTTTAGTGGAAGTGAACATGATGTAGATAGCTGATTATGGTCTTTCTGTTGCCTGTTCTAATTTTATCATGACTGATTTTTAATAATTCCTCTTGAGAGCAGATGAATATTGTTGATACACCAGGGACAAATGTGATTCTTCAAAGGCAACAACGCCTGACAGAGGAATTTGTGCCTCGTGCTGATTTGCTCTTTTTTGTTATTTCTGCAGATCGCCCATTAACTGAGAGCGAGGTAAGATTGGTTGTGCGTGTAATGTGGCATATTATGGTTCTTATCGTTCTTCCTTTCTTGTGTGAGACGATAATTTAAAACTCTGGGGGAACTGATTTCTATAGTCAATGCTGCTTCTTGTGTAGTAACACAGTACTGAATACTATATGAAACTGGAAAAGTTTTTCCCTGATATGATATTTCCATCCAAAAATTTATTCTATCATTTTGAAGTTCTATGAAGTGTATTTTCATGTGATCTCTAGGGAATTTTTCTGGGACACTAATCTCTTTGCTCTGGAATTATTAGGACGTGAATCCAAATGTTCATTAAGCGAAGGCATAAAGCTAGTTGAAATATCAAAGAATGGCCTATGAATTACTAAGACTGCTTTGGGAAATGTCATGCTGCCCATAGATGCCTTTCATTTGGCTTCATGAGTTTAATTTCAGAAAACTATAAACATTAGCCAACTAAATTGAGTCAATTCATAATCTTGTGAGCTGAATTCCTTTTGCATGTGCTCTTTTTTATTTTCAGGTTGCTTTTCTTCGTTATACTCAGCAGTGGAAGAAGAAAGTTGTGTTTGTGTTGAATAAAGCTGATCTTTATCAGAATGCTCAAGAGGTTTAATTCTCCTTCACACTGATTATTAATGCTACTGTCAAGTTAGCTAGTATGAATTTATATTGACCTGCTATGTTACTTTTTGAGTGTTTTATTGGTTGTTTTTGTTTATTGCAGCTAGAGGAAGCAATATCATTCATCAAAGAGAATACACAAAAGTTACTAAACACGAAAGATGTGACACTATACCCAGTGTCTGCACGATTTGTTCTTGAACAAAAACTTTCAGCTTCTGGTGTGGGAAAAGAATATAGAGAACTATCAGTCACTGATTCAAATTGGAGAACCAGTAGCTTTTACAAGCTTGAAAACTTCTTGTATAGTTTCTTAGATGGATCAACTAGTAGAGGAATGGAGAGAATGAAGCTCAAACTTGAAACACCAATTGCAATTGCAGAGCGAATACTTTCTGCTTGTGAAACTCTTAATAGAAAAGATTGCCAGTCTGCAGAGCAGGACTTGGCTTCTGCAAATGAAATTGTTGATAGTGTGAAAGATTATGTAATGAAGATGGAAAATGAAAGCATCTCTTGGAGAAGACGGACTTTATCAACGGTACAATTTTACAATTACTAAATTTTTGAGTTAGCAAGTAGGTGACTTTGTTTCTGACATAGTGTTGTCAATATCTTTATGGTTTATTCTTGTGCATGGTATTGCAGATTGATGCTACAAAATCACGTATTCTGGAGCTCATAGAATCTACCTTACAATTATCAAATCTTGATATTGTCGCCTCATTTTTACTCAAGGGGGAATCAACCTCCACACTGCCAGCCACTTCAAGGGTTCAAAATGACATACTTGGTCCTGCACTTACTGATGCACAAGTGAGTTAATGGCTCAGACCTCTTCATGATCTAGGTTTTGTGAAAATCAAACGTCTATTTGAAGTGTTTAGTTATAGGAGCCATCTTTTTGCATCTGCACAATTTACTTTCTTATGACTACATTTGTGGTATGTGACTGCATACAGAACTTGCTTGGAGATTATGTGACATGGTTACAAACAAATAATGCCCGTGAAGGAACGCTTTATAAGGAATCTTTTGAGAAAAGATGGCCATCCCTTGCCTTCTCGGACAAACACTATCGTCTGGAGACCTATGAACTGCTGAGGAAGATAGATCAACTCAGCTTGAGAGTGATAGAGAACTTCAGTGCCAATGCTGCTTCCAAACTATTCGAGCGCGAAGTTCGTGAGGCGGTGAGTTCAGAATTCCTCAAAATAACAATAAAACTTGTTCACACTAATAAAGCATGATATTGGTAACAGGGCAGTAATCTCTATGGTGTCTGAATGTAAGGCATTGGACAAAGGAATTTGACAGAAATGTTCTAACATATTAAATGTTGGAAGGGTGGCATGCAGGCATGTCATAAAGGAACTGTATTTTTCCTTGTTCTTGACTATCGCTAGGTTATTGATGATAGTTGCCATTGTTGGTGTATCATTATTTGTCATACGCGGATGTTTAGAAAGAAGAAAATTTTGAAGCAACTTCTGCAAAGAATGATTTTTTGCTGTCCCTAGAAAAACTCCCGGCAGCCTATTGTTCTTGTTTGGGCCCTTATATGGCCCTGTTTATCTGAAAAAAGTTTGTTTTTAATTTTTATGAGAAAATAAACTGGTATTTATTATGTAATTTTGGGTTGCCAGAAAGATTAATTGATAGTTGTTTGTAACTGAACGTTCTTCAAAACTCTTCCAAAATGCCTGCTGTTTTATTGTTGGCATAGTTGATTAATTTCCTTGTACTAAATTTGTTTTTAAATGTTAACTTTTAATATGGTTTGTTTGGCCTGAATCGAAATGTTTTTCTTCAACCTCAGTTCTTGGGGACTTTTGGTGGCCTAGGAGCAGCTGGTTTGTCGGCTTCACTACTAACATCGATATTACCTACCACTTTAGAAGATCTTCTTGCTCTGGGCCTATGTTCTGCTGGAGGGTATGTATCTGTTTAACTTTGTATTTTCTTATTTCTTCTTGATTAATTCGTTTTCTTTGATCTGCATGCCTAAGTTTTCCTAAAAAAATCGGTAATCTTTGTGACTTAAGTTCCCTACTTGTATTTTAGATCGATTTGCCTTTGTTTCCCAAGTGACTTATATTATTTGGTTGCTGGACTTCGTTCTGTATGGTATTGGATTTTACTTTTCTTTTGACATTAATAATTCAGAATGGATTTCATATCTTCAATCATTTATTGATTAAAAACACTTATGATAGGTTTATAGCCATTTCAAATTTCCCAGCCCGTAGACAAGGAATAATAGAAAAAGTGAAAAAGACAGCGGATGCATTGGGGCGAGAGCTTGAAGACGCAATGACGAAGGATCTTCAAGAAACTACTGAGAATTTGGAAAAGTTTGTGAGAATTATTGGGGAGCCATATCAAGATGCTGCACAGGACAGACTGGACAAACTTCTGCAGGTAAAAGTTGAACTATCAAATGTGAGGCAAACACTTAAAATGCTACGAGTCGAAATCCAAAATCTTCATATATCATGACATCAGATTAATGGGTAGATTTTGTTCGAAGCAAACGCTTTGGTAATGGAGGCGAGGAGGGTTGTTTATGTAATGACGTTACACCATTTCTACCCGAGTTCTCAGGGTCTGAAGTGTACAATATCTTTGTGTACTAATAAAGTTAAGCAATTTTCAATCATTTTTCCAGCATCTTCAACTGGGCAGAAGGTGTTATTATATGCAGCTGCAGATATAAGCAGTGTAAGTGAAGCATCATATTCTGCTTTTACATTTTAAGATTGGATGAGAGGTTTTAATTAAAGAATAATGCACCTTCCCATTGAAAATTGTCTATAAGCTTTGAATTACACTTTGATTTAAAGTTTATTCCTTTTGTCTTGTTTATTTTAGTTTATTTTTCCCTTGTATAACTTTGTCAGTTAATATATATATAGTTATATTTTTTAAGTTTGACATCAGTTGTTTGAAATCTGATTATTGGAAGTGGCAACTTTCAACATCCACCGGTAGTCAATAGAAAACAATAGAAGTTCCTTTTTAAAGAAATGCCAATTGTAACAATCCTAAAGATTATGTCACTTCAAAGTAGAATTGTTCAAAAAGTCGAGTTATTCGTTGGTTCGGTATTGCTCGGATTGAGTTGTGAATATGAATATATATATATATATATATATTTTTAAATTTGGTTTGATGTGCTCAAATTTTTATTTAATTATAAAAATATAAAATATTTTTGAAGTATTTTATCATTTTATGAATAGTAATTCATACTTTGTTAGGTTCAATTTGATTTGGATATGCATAAAAAAATTAAAAAAATTTCAAGCAGTTATTTAATACAACTTAGTTGAACGCATAGTACCTGTACTTTTAAAAAATAACATCTACGTTGTCAATATAATTCTTTTAAAATTTTAAAATTATGATTTTCTTTATATAAAAAATATTCTGCATAGATCATGGTAAAAGAAACATGATTAAGACAAGTACTTCAATATATTAGTGATAGTATGTAAGAGTTGGATTTTAGTAATGGTGAGTGCCGGTTGAGATTCCACCTCCGTGGGTCAACAATGATATCTTAATGTACCGTCCATAAAGTTTGTCATCAGCCCTTTATATTTATTTAATCTTTGATAAAATTAATTAATAAAAAAAACTTCAACCATTAGTCTGAGGGCATGTTTACTTTGCTTCGACTTTAATTTAATTGCTTTACTAAAATTTTCAAGAAATTAGTTTATAAAACCTATGTTATTTGAATTTTTATGGATACGTTTGTTCAATACAAATTTATTTATTCTTTTAAAAAAATTAACATATTTGAAAGATTATATTTAAATAAAATCAAAAGATTTAGATAAATATAGATTAATATAATATAAAATAAAAAAATAAAAAAATGGTGATGTAATAGTCAAAAGTTTATGTACCAGATTCAGTGCGCCTTGTTTTGTGGGTTGACATGTTTGCATAAGCCATGAAGTTTGATTCCATCGTCTTTCTTTTGGTATAATCATATTTAAAGAGGAAAGGATATAGAAATAAACAAACATGATTTCAATATTAAGGTAAAGAATAAAACAGACCTAACTTTGGCCAATGGAGCCATAAGCATGCATAAGAGGCCCTTCTCCTTATAGAATTTAAGACTCTCTCTTTTCCATTGGTTAGCTAACCTAAGAAGGGAAAAAAAAGGGGGGGGGGGGGTGGAGGGGAGATTTTGAAAGCAAATTCGATGGTTAGGGCAAAGGGTGTGTGTGCAATTAGCACATATTCTTCATCACCCTCCCTAGCTAGCTTATTAAACTAAAGCCTAGAGTTTTAGTCTGGATTATATATATTTATAAGTTGAGTTGTAATTTTTTTTTTTAAAAAATTTATTTAAATCTAAATTTGGCTTTAATAAACCTCATTTATAGATTTAAATTATTGTTTAAAAAACATTAAAAAAATTTTATATTAATATTTATATATTTTATAATTAAATTCAAATAAAAAATATCGTTTTATTAATGAACATTGATCAAGTTATTACGAACACAAACACTAACACTGCCTAAGAAACTCTAACTCAGATTGAGATTTTAAACAAGATCTTTATCAAAAGAAAAAAACAAAAAATCTAAAGAGTATTTCTAAATAATTACATATTCCAAAAAAGAGTAAGACAAATACTCGGACGCCTTCCAAATAATTATATTATATACTTTTCATTTGGAAGGTTTAATTGTCACAAGGATGATAATACTAGTCACCACTTTTCACATATCAATATTTGTCTAAATGCATGCACATCTTATACGTACTAGCTATTAAAGGGTTGTATTAGCTATTAAAGAAGGCAGACATGGAAGGGCTGCCGATAACCTGACCAAAGTTCTAAAACAAGCGATCAGAAACTTTATAAAAAGCTGCGTATGCAACATTATGCAATTAATAATTTAGGTTTGATTCACTTGATTCATTTAACATTTACAAATTACAACCTTTTTTTATTATCTTCAAATTACGATTTTTTTGTATCCGCCTCCTTCAAATAATACCATGAACAAACAAATGCTTGAGGCAAAATTTGAAGAACACAATATCATTTTCCTACATATCCTGCTTTGCCAGACGTCTCTGTTAATAATTAGTGTGCTTTTTTTCATTGTTCCAAGTTGGTAATTAGTATTACTCAGACATGAAGCTAGTTTGGCTTCCTTTTTGTTCAATGCATTGTTCTAAGTTGGTATGCTTTGAGTTAACCACCTTTTTTTCAATAAAAAATTCAATCAATTGCTAAATACTGAAAATTCTTAAGCTTATGTATTTCCCCATTGTTTCCTCGTTAGTGAACAGCAGCATGAAACTATATATTGCATGATGCAATAACTAGGGTTTCCCCATTCATAGAGGACAAAAGTCAAAAGATAAGAGGAGGGTTGCAGCCACATTATTAGAAAAGCGTCTCTTCAATACTTCTTAATTTAGGTACTTGCATGTCCTTAAATGAAGGATGGATTAGGGACGAAGCATTCATTTTTCAACTGCTGCTATTGGCTTTTAAGCAGGGATGGCAATGGAAGAAGACCGGGATAGATATTAACAAATTCATTTTCATTCTACTTTTGAATTGATCTGCCTCATGATCTGTTTTGTTTTGTTGTGGATATTGAATCTTTAATATCATTATTGCCTTCATGAAGGTCAGATACATTCATTATCGTCTCGCCTTGCCCTGCTCTGCCTCATACAATATTTTTTGACTTATTTCTATTTTTTTAAATAATAAAGTATATATTGTTAGAGAAAAACTTTGAATCATTTCTAAATAAAATAGGTATAATTATGTTATTATTTTATTATTCTTATAAAGAAAACTAAATATTTAAGGGTAAAATAATAATTTCATATAATTGGATGGGGGCCGAGGTGGAGCAAACAATTACCAAAACTGCTCTATCTCCACCTTAAAAAAAAAAAAACCTATTTTCTCCTACTCTATTGGAGGGATCGATTTGAAATCCATCGGATGGTTCGAATATTGTTATTCTTACTTTTACGTGGTTGGCTAACTAGCTCAATTGGGAGTAGCATTGTTGGCTAAAAGATTCTTTTAAAGTGAGAGATCCTTTATTTAAGTCATAAAAAACATATCGCTTAATGATAAAATTTTGATGGACCTATGGATGCTCAAAAAAGACAATAATTTAATGTGGTTATGACACTAAGCTTTCTTGTTGGAGTAAACAAAATAACTGGTGATACCAAGTACCCCGTGCGAGATAGACAGGATCATTAGGCTAAACCCTCAAATTTTTAATAATATCTATTATGATTTAGAACCATGATAAAAAGAATATTGCTTCGAATTCCAAGATTTAAATGCCTTGAGTGTGACGCTTAAAACATTCAATAATCTTTAAACTTGGAAGTAATCGCTTCCATCTCCATGTTAGTACTTTCATAAATTTGTAATAAACATAAGATGTAAATAAGTAATACCTATTTTGTTGTTGGGGTTTGCTCCAATAATTATGATCAACAACTTCACATCTTAATGAAAAAAAAAAAACGTTCTTTTCCAATCTCCATCTTTCAACCTTTAATAGACAAAAGAAGCAAAGGGTCAATTCTTGAGATCAAGATTAATATGCATCCCTCTTCTGTTTCTAGTTCTTGCCAGATATCTAAATTGAGAAAGTAGCCTATAGCAACTAACAACAAGCACTAGACTGGAAGTGCCATAATTTAAGTTCCATATACCAATATTGTCCTCTTTATGACATATATATTTCCCTTGACTCTTAATAACAATGTGGGCTTAAGCTTGATAGGTAGAGTAAATAAAGAAAGTATCCCTAAACAACCAAAGCATCATAGTTGTTAGTAAGAGACGTTTTCGGCCTTTAATGCCACGGATTTTGAAATGATTTGCAGTAAAACAAATTTTATTTGGTATTATTTTAAAGCAAACAAAGGACTCAGTCCTATCCTTGAGCATTTAATTACTTAGCAGCAAATTAAATATAATATTTGTCCATTATAAAGGTTAGAGATGAAAAAGCAAGGCGATGTTGCTTTCCAAATTCCAATGCTCATTATAGGAAAATAATAAGGTTTTACTTAACTTGTGATTATACATATAAATTAAAAATTATTTAATTATTAATTAAATTTTTTAATTTTATATATTACTTGATTTAAGAAAAAAATATTTTATTTTATAAATATTACATTAAACAATGTCATTGGACATTGGTTAATATTTTCTGAATAATAAGTGTTAACATGAAGTGAGATGTGTGGTTTCTAAGCTTTTATGATTGCGTAAAGAGAAGTTGCGAGACCTCTTGCCTTAGAAGACATTAAAAGTAAGGTATATTTTAAAATTTAGTATCATCTGCCGCTGGGTTTTTGATTCTCGTTGGCCCCGTTGTTTTTTTCACATAATTCCAGTTAATCACACTTTATAAGATCATTGGGTCTTTTTCTGGTATCCAATCCACTTTATATATATTTATAATCTTGCTAACATCACTCATCCTTCAAACATAAAAAATATCGGCAAATTGGCTGAGTGGGAACTCAGAAAATGAGTTGTGGACGTCATTTTTTCAACACATGAAATAGAAAATAACTTCAAATAGTCTTTTAACTTAAAACCTTCAAGATTAAATCATTCTTTTTCCAATTCCTATAAATCAACCTCCAAGTGCACATGCCCATAGTTATCATGAATTGCATGTAAACTAATGTATCAATTTTATTGAATTCAAAATTTAACTTAATTCATATATTCATCTTTAAAAAATTACATTTAATAAATATAAGTTCAAATATAAATATCTATAATCCGTTTCTCTATTCTTAATACCTTTCATATTATATATATATATATATATATATATATATATATAAATGCAAGTGCTTGATATTACAGAGCAAAGAATTGCAGGTTTGCTGTCCTTTCACTTGAATTGAATGTATACTACATTTGATAATGTTTAACCAGAATTGGGACTGCACCACATAAATGGAAAAAAAAAAAAATAGGCGAAGTTAAAACAAACTGAAACAATGGGTGGAACTGTAAAAGAATAATCAACCCTTTTCTCTCGTCTCTGGTTGCTTTGCTTCAAGTTAAAACACACATCTCGTAATAACTTATTTTGTTTAAGTAAAATTTTAAAGATAAAATCATATACATATGCATATACATGTGGGAATTTGGCTTTGGGTTGGCAGTCTACAACTACTAATTTTGTTGTGTTTTCAAACCTAAAACAAGAAAGAATTTAAACTAATCACAATTTCTAACAGCAAAGATGTCTTTACCCTGTTTCAATAAAAGTTTACTACAATTTACTCTACTTTATTTATTTATAATTTTTTGCTAAGGAATGTGTGGTGGAGCAAAAAGATTGTAAAAGTTCTAGTGGGCTTAAAAGGTTATTTGACCTCTCCCCTGTTTCTGAGTTCTACTATAAATCATCCCCCAACCCTTTCACTTTTATATCATGTTCACTGCTCTGTTCCTCACCTCCTTCGCTCGCTCACCAAAATCACCCATCTTGGTTTTCAACCAAAACCAAATATAATTGTTTTTTTTTTAGGAAAAGAAAAAGCTTTCGCTTTCATCTTAATCTCCATTTCCCCCTTTGATTTCCAGAAAACTCCAAAAAGAGGTGAGGTAAAGAGGGTTTCTTGTTTTCATTTAAGCTCCCCTGTTTCCTCTGTTTTTCCACTTTTTTTTTTTTGTGCGTAAGAAAATGTCATCAAGTGTCTGTCAAGGGTTGCAATCCTGTCTGGAGCTGAGGCTCGTCGAATCACATATTTTGAGGCTGAAACTGGCTCCACCAATAACGAATTTCCCTGGCACCATTGCTTCTACGCCCTGTTTCACTAGCCCTGGCCCGACCGAGCCCAAACTTACGCCCAATAGTGAAGAAAAAAACACCGCCATCACCCACAATAAGAACAACGTCGATGATTGCAAGCTGATAGGCAATCAAAATGTTGACATGGGTGGCTGGAGTTTCCTCCAGTCCCTGGCCAACGCCACTGGTTCTAATTCTTCCCAGCATGACAAAGTTTACGTGCACCCTCTTGTTAAGCGTTCAGCTTCTACACTAAGTGAAAAAAGTCTTGAAATGTGCACCGAAAGCTTAGGGAGTGAAACTGGAAGTGAAGCTAGCGAGCTCAACGACGACATTTCCTTGCTTTCATCAGAAACTGGGGTTTGCAATCCATCAAAACCAAAAGAAAGTTTGGCGACAAGAAAAACGAGCCGTGTCAACAGCTTTCCACCTCCATTGTCATCCATTAGTGGTTCCAACGGTGTTAAAGTCAAGTCTCACCGTGAAGGCGGCCGCCTAATTCTTCAAGCCATTAGCATCCCTCCTTACCATAGTTACTTCCATGCAGAACGAGGCGATGGCAGGCTCAGGCTTTCCCTTTTGAAGGACGCTACTCCGATTTTCCACAACGAAGACGGCGAAGAGGAAGACCCAGAAGAGGAGATAGTAGAAAAAGAAGATGAAGATGAAGAAGTTAAAGAAGAGCTGAGGATATGGAAGGAAATAGTGGGAATGTTGGGGCTGAAATTGGGACAGGGAAGTTGCCTAGGCCAAGCAGCGGCAAAGAAAGTTGGCGTGGGCACAAAGGCTTGCTTAATTGGCAGCCATTCTTGGTGGGGTGGCTACTTAAAAGCTAAAGGTTGGGAGATTTTTTTCAACCCGAAAGAGAATTACTGCTATTGGATTCCCTAATTTCCTCCCATTTTTCAACCTTTTAATTATTTTTTTTATTTTCTAATTTTCAGTTATTAAAAAATTTGAGATTTCCGTACCATGAATTTACTAAAATATGCTTATGGTAGTTATTATCGTTATGGGACCATCTCCTGTCCTTCCCTCCCTTTTCTCCCATGCTGCTGTCCTGCTTTTATAGTCATTTTCGTTTTCATTTTGTTCTATGTTCTCTTATTCATCTTTCGTATAAATTTCCCCCTACCTCAATTACTTGCATTGCAGGATCAATTAGTACTTCCTTTAAGCAAGATATACAAATCAAATTACATGTTTTTGAATTAATTAAACATACCGACATCAATTAAGGATTGGCCTTATTTTCCGCCCACCAACTATGGTGAAATTGCTAGTCCAACCCAACCAAGCATGATCCATTAATGGGGTTCCTCTATAATTTGTGCTCATCGCTTTAGTAGGGTAAATTTTGGTGGACCATCATTGAAATTAAAGAAATATGGAATACAAATTACTAGGAACATCTGACTATATGGTACAAAAAGTTGTATTTAAAATATTAAATTAAATTTAATTAATTTATATAATTATTTTTAAAATATAATAGTAAATAAGTATAGATTTTAAATTTCGTTGAATGCAATTCTTGCTTATTTCAAACTACTTTTTTTATATTAAAAAAAACTTCGCACTGTATAATGTCAAATTGTAAAATTGTTTTCGTATTTGGTTGGAGAGGTTTTGAACTGTTAAACCTCAAAATTAGGTCCAAGTTTTAGGACAGGAAACATAAAATAAAGAAGATTCATGTGAGCATGGCCCGGTGACAAACATGTAGGTGGGCATTTAACATGGGTTGATGTGGATGTGACTGGTTTCAGTACTAGGGCCAGATGTTGCATCTTCGTATCGGATTGTGTTATATATATATATATATATTTAATGGAATTAAAATTGCAGTGACCACTGACCAATGAGCATACAAGAAAATTCTAACGTACTATGCTATTTGATTCTGATGTGAACCATTGTCTCACTGTGTAGACCATCGCAGCTGCATTTGCCTTTTGATTTTATTTAAAATCCCTTATATCCAATTTTTTTTTCTTTGTAAACGATACATTATCAAAATGTTAGACAATTAGAGAATGAAACAAAAAATTAAAAAATTTAAAAAAATAAAGTGATTTTAAAGCATGTAAATCATTTTTTTAAGTTTTAGTAAGCTTTCATAATTAAAATCTAATTATTTTAATGATTTTATAAAAGTAAAAATTATATAATTGATGGAAATACATGACATTCCAATAAATAAATAAAGAAGGGGGGGGTGGGGTTGCGGTGGTTAATTTGGAGGGTGAAAGAGGGACAGAGCAAGTTGGGGGGAGTGTACGAATGGAGTACGAATGCCTGGTAACTATCGAGTTTCGGACCCACCAACCAAAGGCAACATGTTGCGACTGGCCTCATTGTGTACATCATCATCATCAGCATCCATGTGCTTCGTTAGCTGCTGCTTCCCCAATTTAACTCTTCAAATTCCGCTTCAGTTAAAATTGAACTTCTTTCCAAGCCATTGCTATTGCTTATGATCTATCATCCATGAATAACGAATGCCTGAGGTTAAAGAATTTCACCTTCAAGATAGATATTGAAAATATCGTTGTTACAGCAAATTCAAAAAAGGAAAAAAAAAAAAAAAGGAGATCTTTGGGCATTGTACAAAGTTCGGATGTCAAAGAGGTAACTTTTGGGACGGGGATATGGACAAAGGCTAGGAAATTGCATGGTTGGTCGGGTCTAGAGAAAGACTAAGAAGGGGTGGGGAGTGGGGACTTTCGTTAAAAGAGGAGGGCAGTTTCCCATCGTGAAGTTCGGGTATCCATATACACTAAGGTACTTATTTTTCTATAGTTTTTAGGCTTTTTTTTTTGTTTAGCTTAGACGGGGGATGGGAGAATTTGTCAAACATTGCACATGCTTTCATTGTGTCTTAACATCATGTGCTTTGAGAACCTTAGGGGACCTTTTCTTTGAGCACAAACATTCTCTCACCATATCACCCTACCAGTAAGCAAAATCTTCAGGCAATCAGCATGTCTCCATATCTTTCTTTTTTTACTGTCATATGGGGAAAAAATCATATATATTCTCAGTCAAATAATTAGATGCTTAATTGATATGAAGATGTTCCTTCTAGTTAGCTAACGAGGCAGGGATTCGAAAAATTTTATATCATTCACTTTTCTTTTCAACACGGTATGAACGATGAATGATGCAGTGTCTCAAAATTTACTGAACATACAAAAAAGAAATAAAAATAAATTTAATACTTCAAATTCAAATTTAATCTTATTAATTTATATAATTATCTTTTAAAATAATATTAAAAAATTTAAAATTTTAATTATAATTTTAATAATCTTTGACTATAAATAAATCTAATATAAAAAATATTTAAAGTGGTTTAATTATCAAAGTAGCACTTGGAAAATTAACTTCGGGTTGGGGGAGAGCCATGCGGTTGAAAGCAAATGGGAAATCTGACAGAAGGTAGTGATAGATGAAGCTACGTTAGGTAGCTAGCCATAGGTAAGAAGCTGAGAGCTAGTTCTGAGATAATTGAAGAGTTAAATCCTGTATCTATTTTTAATTACTTCTATTACTATTAAATTCAATGCCAACGAAACTTTTTGGGATTCGCACAAAGTAAGTGAATCAAATCTCAATATCTAGCCCATGCGATAAGGAACTATGAGCAAAGTTTGTAGCACCTAGTAGTAGTGGTAGAAGAAGTCAAACCCTTGAGTTGCTTCAAATTAATACGATCAACTTTTCCTAAACTTATGGGGGATGTCAGCATCAAAAAAATTGATGACCCTTTTTCAAGTTATCATCATTTACTCTGATTTATTCCTTCAAACCAACATTTAAAGCGTGGTCAAGTAATATTCCTTTTGCCCACCAGCTTTGTTTTTGGACATTAATAAAAATTTTAGTTTTAAAAAACAATATTGATTTTTCCGGGAAAAGGGTTGGATTCATGAAGTGAGATAACAATATTGTTTCATTATAAACTTCCAATAAATGAAAGAATCAAACATGTTCAGTTTTACTCTAAAATTTAATTATGTACGTAATGAAATAAAGTAAATAATTAAATTTCTAAAAAAAAATAATTTTGTAAACAAATATATATATTTCAAATTAAGATTGTACAAAATTGAAAAATAAAATTTTAAAAATTAATTAATTATATATATATTATTTTCATTGATGGACCATGCTATATTTGGGTTATTAACGGTCTTTCTAACCAATCATTTAATATCAATTCCCAAATTAAATAAAATTAAAAAAAAATATTTTTTTTCAAAGCGAAATCAAGGATGCAATTTGATTTATTAAAGGCGAAAAGAAGAGGGATATGTACGTGACTTTTTTTTTTTTACCATGCATAGGCTCCTCTCAAACGATACAGCAATGAACTTGAATTAAAGATTGGCTTTGTTTTTGAATTTAGAATATTAATAAGTTTATACGTCATTTTATGTGTTAGGGAAAAAAAAATAAACATATAGACGTTCATATCAAAGCACTTTATTCGATTATTTTATATTTTGTTATATTATATATATGTAAATATGATTGCAAATATTTAAGTATTAATTAAACTTGTTTTTTTTTTGGTTCAATTAGTAAGGTGACCTCAAACAGGGAAAACTAAATTTGCCCTCATCCGATTTATTTTATACTTGTCTTAGTCATTCATATGATTGAACATTTATGTGGTTACTGTGAAGTTGGTCTTGGATTGTCCTTAGGACCCTTAAGCCACTCTGATCAAGACTAGTAAATTGAGAGAGTTAGATTGTTTTTAAATTGTATTATTTTGAGTTTTTTTTCAATTTAAATTATTTTAGTTTTAAGTTATTTTTAATTTAGGTCATTTCAAATTCAGATTATTTCGTGTCGAAGCGATTTTGGGTTTGAATGAATCAGGTTTAACACTCTCGTTAATTAGGTTTGGATCAACAGAGTTTGATACTTAGGTCAATTAGGTTTAACATTCGAGTTTATTGGTTATTTTGAATTTATGTTATTTTAAATTATTTGAGTCATTTCAAATTTAAATTGATTTATTTCAGGGATTGTTGACTTTTTTGTTATATCAAATTAGAATAAATTTGGCTTCCGATGAATTAATCCAATTTTTTGTAATCAAGTCAAATTTGACATGTTCTTTGATCCGATCCTTCTAAAACTTTTGAAAGATGAAGCTCCAGCACTAGCCAGAAGGTAATATATATGTATATATAGCTAATATGATGATGCAGCTGATAATGCAATGCACGTTTGAAAAATAAAACAAATTAGGTAGAACAACAAAACGATAGGTTAATTGAAATATTCGATAAATCGAAAATCAGATAAAATAGCGTTTCTCGATCACACACACACAAGTTGGTAATACGTTTGGTTTCGTTAGATGAGTTGATAAGGTTGTTTCTGATTGGCATCGACGATGAAAGGATTTAGCATTAGCCTTTAGCCCTTAAACCCACCACTCTGTCCACTGTCCACCTCACCATCCAATCCATGCATTGACAGCAAACAATAACTATA
>JBBYHM010000007.1:488541-502266 GCA_038381775.1 Adansonia rubrostipa
AAAAAAAAATCTAAATAAATTTTCAGCTTTCTTATATAAATTTAATAATTTATATATTTATATCATAATTATATATTTTATCACGTTATAATTATATTTAAATTTTTTAATATTTATATTAATTTTAATATATTTATAATTTATATTATATAAAATTTAAAAATGTATTTATGTTATATTTTTTAATTTTAAATATATTATATTTATATAATTATTTAAATATTATCCCTATTAATTCATGAAATACCTCTAGCTTTAAGACAGAAAGAGAAAGGTTAAAAGTTTGTAATTAATGCAAATCATCCGAGCGTTGATTGCGGTTCAGCTCTGTTGATTCTGCATTAATTAGGACTCTGAAGAAGACAAATAGTTAATGCTATGATTACAAATATAGCATCCTAAGAAACGTTATTTGTCGTGCTACTGTCTGGCCGTGAAAGAAAGCAAACTAAAAAACTTAGAACTGAACATTGATTCGGTAGCTGCAAAGCAAATTACAGCAAACCACAGAGTAAACAAGAGAGAGAGAGAGAGAGAGAGAATGGCGGCAACAGTTGGAGAGGAGGTGGACTTGAAGAGTTCATTCGTGCGATCGTGGACTTGTCACTCGTGGAGCGTGGTGGATAGAGAACGTGGAGAAAAAGAGGAAAGGAAAAGTAATACCCACGACAATAATATTACCCTGCCTGCCATTGATTTGAGTGGCTGGGGATCTTCATACAACTCTTATTTGAAGAGGGGGGGGTGGAAGAAAGCCGGGTCGGTACAGAACAAAGAACAGAATATATTGTTTTAACTGATGCTCAGTATAATCTAAGAAACAGAACACATCGCATGTGATCTTTTATGGGTTCTTTCTTTTTTGTGGAAACGTGGTACTCGCCATGTTTCATGAAAAATTGTTTCTAATAAATGAATTTATTTAAAAAAATTGATATTTGGAATAATCCGATGTATAATATTGTTGGTTATTCGACTGTTTTTCCCAAAAATTTACTTTGATATAAAAGGGATTAATCCCTGTAATAGCATATCAATCCTTTTCTATTACCTGCAGCAAATAATAAAAAAATGTTGAGAATTTCTTAGAACATCTTCACTAAGATGTTTTCAAGTTTAAAGCAGCAGCTAGAATTTACAAGATGCAATACCAAAAGGTAACAAAAGCAGCAATGCCGCTTAAGATACAAAGTCTGTCTAACCTGCTTTCATTCCTCATCTTCTCCTCCTTTAACTCACTCCGCAATTTCGAGTACAAATGACACGACTCCAGAACTTCACTGTAGTTTTTGCTACGCCGGCAGTTTAGGGCTTCCTTAAGAATCAGCAAACTGTTTCTTCCATTAACATGAGCACCTTCCATTTCTTCCAACCGCATGCTTAGCTCTGTCAGTTTGAGGGTTGCCTCTTCGCCCTCACCTTCCGTGTTTACAACTTGAAATTTCATCATAAGAATGCACTCTGCTACTTGATATGGGAGGATGCCTTTGGCAGGAAGAACAGACCCGAACCTTATCACGAAGTCCTTCTCTGTTGGCCAATGCCTCTGTCCGCCAAGAGGGCTCCAGCTCGCAAGATTAGCGGCCTGCTTAACTTTCCTGTTTACAACAATCCAACTAAGGCGGAGGCCATTCCAGAGCTCCATCCACAGCTTTCCGTCTTTCCTTTCCTTGTCCATAGAGATCATCGGTGGCAGACCATCAGATACTGAAAGGGTAATCTCACCTTCACTATTGTCATCTCTAGTAGCATAAGTAAGAAGATCGATCCGAAATGGGCAGTTTTGAAACCAACTGTTGGATCCATTTGCATTGGGAATACCCCACAAGACTTTTGAGCAGATTGCTTTGTCTTTATACCTGATATCCACTATAGAAACGAAATCTAATGGTGAAATACTTTCGAGTTCATTTCCGCCACCATAATATTCAGCTTCAGTCCATTCTTCAGGGTACTCAAGATCGCCACTCCACCGATACTCTGTTTCTTCCTTATTAAGGATGAGCGGGAAACAATCTGCATAGAATTTTCTGAATCCACCAATCAATGAAATCAAATTTTTGACATCATCTCTCTTGGTTGAAGGCCACATAGAAGAACAAACATTTTCCCATAGTCTCTCCTCTCTAGAGATTGAACAAAACATCGAGCATACACAAGCCGCAGTGGCCAAAGTTGGGCCATCAAGACGCCTAAATATATCATACAAAAAATCGCTACTCAATGATGCCATGCTCTCAATGGCTGCTACCAACATAGCTCCAGACCTCTAAAATAAAGAGACCCACAGTAAATGGAATTATAGATAATTACTCAACTAGATAAGTTTAACATAAGCCAATTCAGTTGAAGGAACACATTAGAGCGTATACCTTTCGGAGTGGAATGAGGAATCTGGTCGTATTCGATTACAGAGATTGTTCAGCCATTCTGAAGCAAATAGCCTTGTGATATGCATAGTCGAACGAGTGCATTTTTCGTTTCACCTCAAATCTCTCCCCCCATCTCTTTCCCTCCTAAGAAGTTTATTGCGGACTAAAGGCAGTTAGTTGCAGTAAAACAATTCTCAAATAGTACAAATACAGTAGTTCAACTTTATGTTTGGCAAAGCAGAACTGAAGAAAGCACTCAATCTTGGAAACCTAGACGGAAGCAACAAATAAATGCAAAAAGATAGCACTATTTATTCTATTCCAAACAAGGATACAATTATACAAATCAAAAACTGAAATAGCCAGTTTTTTTATTTGGTTATTTTTGTAGCAGAAGCGAGTGATATTGAACTCATCAAACGCAAATATTCTGGTTAATGCAACAAAATCCTAGCACCCACCAAAATTACAGGAAATCACTATAACAAGTCAAATAAGAAGGGCCCATAGAAATAAAAATTACGCCAAATTCAACCACACATGCAACTATATGCACATTAACAACATTATTTTAAAAAATATTGCTAAAAGATACTCTCATTTTGTACAAGTGAAGCAAAAAACCAAATTCCAAAACACAATTTCAAATTACGTTACAGATTGGCGGCCAAAATTAGTAGCATAAATACCAAAATCAATCCATAAAAAGAAAAAATCAACCTTTTGTGGGCAGTTAGAGCACCCCATTGTTTTTTACCCAACCCAAAAATGCAACCGAAAACCAAAAAAAAAAATACTTGGAAGGAGATTACCTTAAATTAGGCATACAAATGCAGGAAACATGATGGAGAAGCAAAACTAGAAAGAGAAGCGACAGGAAAAACAGGAACTTAACTGACGTTATTCTCGTTGTTTTTTTTTTTTTTTCTTTTTTAGAAGTAATGAGGAGGTAAGAATCAGAATCAAACGAAAGGGGGAAGATAAGATCTAAAACGAAAGATGGCAAATTTATTTGAGTTCCGATTTTGAATGTTTTGAGATCACTTTCCGGCTTCAGCTTTGGCCTTTTGGGATGCTTTATTGGGTTGGTTACCGTGTCATGTCCGTAGTACCTTCGCAGTAAGCGGTTCGCGGAATTTTTTTTTTCTTTTCTTTCTTTTGCCACCTTCCTCAGTTTTCTCCGGTTCTCAAGTTCCGGTTTATCAGTCTTGACGCATATCTTGCCACGTCATTATTTTTATTTTCTTGGTTCAACAATACAACCTCATCTCTTGCCAAAAAAGAAAAAAAAGAAAGTTTCAACGTCGGTCATTTAACAGATACATGCAAAATAAAAAAGACAACTGTTTCTTACAGAGTTACAGTCTTGAACCCTAGTTTTTTTTATTTATATCAGTACAGTCGAACGTACTTTTAATCATGACAAATTTTTCCTCTCAAATAATTTTACAAGAGCATTCTTTTTTATTGACATGATAAACGTTTATAAGATCTTACCTTCTAAATACTTACCAAAAATCAGATTTTATATTGTTTAATTGAATAATAATATGTTGTAACAATTTGCGTTCTTATGACGCACTGAAAATACAGAAAATTTTCTCCACTGTTATGACCTATGAGAGCTAAAAGCCTAACATTAAAATCAACTGTAAAATAAGTACACTTCGTTAATAAAAAAAAGATTGCTTTAATTATAGCTAATTGCACAAAATTTAAATACAGAAAAGCTGCGAATAATTTACATTCAAAAAGAATGAATGTACTAAATTTTAAGTCATATTTTTTCTCCGATCGCTTTAATTCTTTCGAGTCTTTCTCCTCCACCTCCCTTGTATATTTATTTCTCCTCCTTCCTCAAGTATTTTATTAACTTAGATATCAAATCGTCTGAAATCCAAATTCTAACACCCTTGATTATTTGCTTCTCTTTATTGGTCTTACTCTTTAAAAAATCTTTTTTTTTTCCATATTTCCTTACTATATATTAAAATCATAATTAAACAAATTTAATATAAAGTTAAATTAAAGTCATATACGAAAAAACTTTAACCAAAGTCTATCCTTATTACCAAATCAAAGCTCCAATAATGCCTTTTGCTTGCATCTTGGTCGAATTATATGAACAAAAACCTCTTAGAATTTTTCAAAAAAAAAAAAAATCTTAGCACTAATGAAATATCTTTAGTCCACATTGGGCATTACCCCCCGTAGTTTCACAATGCAACCACCCTGAAGCAATCTCCATCCTCAATTATTCATGAAATCATGATGATCATTGATTACTCCTCTGCTAAAAGAGTGTCTTTTTTTTTTTTGGAAGAGAGAGGTGTACCATTTTGACCACAGCTGGACCCAACCACTGCCAGTATTATAAAAGAATCAACAAGCAGCAGGTGAATGAACACATAGAGTTCAACTTTGAAAATGACCTTTAGATTTTAACTTCTAATTTTAAATTAATTGATAGGGATGGGCATAGGCTAGTAGCAAAATGGAAGGACATTATTGGAGTTGAGAAAATGAAGCACGCACCTATAAGTGTGTGAATTTAGCATCGATGGATGTTTATGATTCAAAGGAGCTATTTCAAGAAAATGACTCGTGAACTATAAAATAAAATAAAATAATGGTGAGCTGGTAACTGGTAAGGCATGGCAAGGCATTTTTGGGATACTAAAATTGGGAAGGGAAGGTCAAAGGAAGCTTTTGGTGACCTAAATAGGGTTAACAAACGTTAAAATAATGGATTGGCGGACAGATAAAATATGTTAAATTGGCGCTCAGTACCCTGCTGGCCCCATGGCGGTGAAGTGCAATTGGCCGCCTGACCTGACCAGCACACCTGGTGGTAGAACAAGGAAATTTCAATTCCAGGACAAACCATCTCAATCCAAAAGATTGCTGAATTTTTATTTTACTACCCATGACAACAAATAGGGAAGTAAATAAAATACCTGTCACCATAAATTTAAAGCATCAACTCGAAGCCCAGGTCACGTTATTTAATTAACCAAGCTCTGCTTCCTCTTCAAGGTGCTCTGACTGAAAATTGCCACACAAAAAGAACCAACAAAAGTTGATAGATATGTATAGAAAAAAAAAAAATCATCTCAAACAAGCAAAGCAAAAGGTACATGATGCCAACTACTTGTAGTCTTAATTCCAGCAAATAGAGTTTAATTTTTATTGAGGATATATGAGATTTTTTTATTTTTATTGCTAATTTTTTAATTCAGTGGAGGCGACGATTTTTAAGAACTTCATGAATCTTAACTCGAGCAAATTAAAGCAATATAAATAAAAAAAAAGAAAATAAATAAAATAAAATCACTGATTACTCCGGAGCCTCGATCAAAAGAAGTACTAAAAAATAATGAGGGAACCAAAATACTATACACTCTTACATAAAATTGAAATATCTTGAAGCTAAACTAGAAGAGCCAACCATCTCAAAATACTAACCCCAACAGTAATAATTTCACTAATACTATAATTTAAAACCCATAAAAAAGAATTTCTTTCTGCTTTTTTCCTGATGCAAGTCTGATTCTGATTAATAATTTGGCTTTGCAATTGCCAGTGCTAGTCCAGTAGTCCGATATAATATGTCTCTACTTCCCAGGTTTCACTCAGAAAATAAATGCACTTACTGGATTTTTTTTTTTTTTCCTATTCTCTTGTAACTGATAGAACAAAAACCTGGAGAAAAACAGTTCTTAACCAATGCCCAAAAACATAAACAAGCTTAACTAATGTGCTTATACCATCATAAGGGTATTTGAAAAACTCTAGTAAGCAATAACATCAATCATCTAAGTAGCAGGCTCAACATCAATCCTAACATAGTTTGTATGACTGACAATCCAAGATTGCTTCCTATGTTTACTTTTTTCTCTTTTCAAGAGCAACAAATGGGAAAAGAAATAGATTATCTACTCACCTGTTAGCATTAGATCAAATCATCCGAGGTAGATCTCAGGATTCATGATTAAGCCATCCAACCCAAGCTAATAATCACACATGACGGTAAAATGCAAATATAATTCCTTTAATATTCGTAAAATTACCCACAAAATTCTCCTGACAAAAAAGCTGTCTGCACATCCAGCTGTCACAAAAATTTGGAAGTAAGGGAACAGAACTAAGGGCCTCAACCACATCCTTGTCCATGTCCCAAACGCCTCCCTGAATTTGGAAATGCCTTAGAAAGACCAAACCAACAATACTTGAAGAAAAGAAAGCCTATAAAAGTAGGGCATTCTGGAAGAGGGGAAAATGAAGCTAGGGAGAAATGGCAATGCCAGCTGTTAACTTCTTGGGTTTCACCCTGGGTGTCTCTTCAACTAACAATGTCTCAAGATTTAAGCTGCCAGGTAGAATATAGCAGCGATTACCCCTCACACTAAGGTGATCCAAACTCACTGGGTTTTTCCCCTTCAATGTAAGTTTCACCATTGTCAGATGAGTGTTCATACTGACATCCACACCTAAAACAAAAGTAAATCAAACAGTCAGAAAACTCACATGCCAAAATGTTTATGTTCAATTAGGAAATCACTAAAGTATATTTAGCTATAGAAACCATCATTGTTTTCCACCTATGTTGTTTATATCCAAGTATATGGTCTTAGAAATTCTTGTTTCCTCTTTGTGAGATATCATAACTATTTTCCACCTATATAAACCATCATGAGCTTAAAGCACCGTAAGTGATGATCAGTCAACACAAAGAAAACCATTTAATCTTTTTCACAAGGAGAACAAGTTCAAAGTTTGATGTTAAGATCAGTAACTATAGTGTTCTCATAAAAGAATAGTCAAAAGTAGATTACTAATATGACATAACGAACTGGTAAGAAGCTAAACCCGAACTAGTTGCTTTAATCCACTTGTTCATCAAATTCACCAGTGTCATATAACCTCCCACTATTCAGCAAGCCGGAGAGTAGAATATAATAACTAAAAGAAAATAACCATGTTACATAAAGTCATCCTATAATAACAACATGAGAAGAAATTGTGCATATAGTAATCGGTTAATCACATAAACAACAAGTCTGCAAATTAGACAATTCCATCTAACACGAATAACCAACTAATGACAAGATATGATAAGCAAATTGATCTAAAAGATAAAAAATTATCAAACATAAGCTTCCTTTCAAAAATATTTCATATTAAAATGCATACCAAGTCCAAACCAGTTCATCTTAAAAGGTGACAACAAGTGAGATCGTGCGTGAACACCTAAATCTATCCCCAATTTTAAAGTTAGTAATCTAACCAAATGGGTAGCTACGGAATACACATTTTAATTACGAATTACGATTGTAGTTACATTGCTCATTTTAGGGGAAAAAAACAATCAAACCTCAAAAACCATGGCACATTGACAAGAAATTTAATAAATAATCTTAAGCTTTCACAACTTCGCTAAAATGGAGGGTTAGGGATTAGCTAAACCCTACTGTGTAAGGGGAAAAAAAGGGGGGGATGGGAATGAGAGGAACCTGTGATGATGCCTGAGCTCAATTGACACCGTTTCATTGTTCAACTTCATCAAAAACCTGCTCAACGTTTCTCAAATCAAAACCTTATATTAAGAATCAAAAAAGATATTTTCCATATCACGTCATACAAAGAAAGAAAACACACACACACACAAAAAAAAAAAAATCTTAGTGGAAGAACATAAGAAAATCGATAACACTGACCTGACGAGCTTCATGTTGAGGAGAGGTAGGGCTTGAAGCAAAGGCGAGAGCCTATCGAGCTGTGTAAGGAAGCGGAAGAGAGAGGGACCTGTTTGCCGCCACGTTTGCTCCGAGAGGGGATTAACGATACTGCTACGAGGCCTTTTGACTTTTTGATTTTATTAAAAATCAACGACGCCGTAGCTGGAATAGTAGTCAGTGTACTATTGGGCCAAACCTTTATTAGGTTTGACTTCTATTTTATCAAAATGATATTAACAAATATAATGAGTAAATTTTTTATTAGTTGCAGATTGTGGGAGAGTGTAATAAAATTTGTTTATCTACTTTCTTAAATTGAGAATGGAAAACAATGCTAAGCGGCAAGGGTTTTTTTTATCTTTATACTGTAACTTGAGTGATAAAAATAAATAAATAAATAAATTGGTAAATTATGAAGACGGTGAGACCAGGCCAATCGCCTTAGCAAATGCTATTTTATTGTAATAATAATATCGTTTTTGGTTTGACAAAAAAAAAAAGGATATGTTTGTGGATAAAATTTGGCCAAACTACATAGGTTATTTATTATAATAGAATGGACATAAGTGCTGTTCTGTCCTCTTCAAAATTATGAGTCAAATTGGTTATCATAATCTAATCATGGTGGTGAAACATGAATATCTGAACAAAGCAATCATTAAAATTTGCACAGCATTAACATCAACATTCATTTGGAATTGGAGGAAAGTATATCAAACAAATATATAGGTATGCTGCTGAAAGCAGATTATTATTCTTTCATGGCTAGTTAATCACAGTATGATGTGTGAAAAAAGAAAAAAAAATAAAGTCTAAAAATCACTCCATCTATATATATTAGCCAGGGCCATGCCATCTAAGCGTTAGATGTGAAGTTGAAGTTGGCACATGTAGTTTGCCTGCCCAAGAGGGTAGAGCTGAATCCCAGCCTTGAAGTTGCCAAATCAAACTGAAGAAGAGTGTCCTGCAATTGGTGCCCTCCAATAACAATGGAAGTCCTCGGGTTTGAGCCACCATTAACAAATCCCAGACACAACACTTCGCTACTAACCTCTACCATCGAGTTTGCACCAAAAATCCTCCAGAAAACGTTCTGGTTCTCCAGCACAAGATCGATGGATGGGACGGCTGCTCCTAAACGTGTGCCTACGATGTTGCTTGAGCTGAAACACATCTCAAAGGGAGCCACACCAGCCACCCTGGTGATGTTCATGGCAGCAGCCTCGTTGATGAAGGTCTCGGTCACAGCTCTGAAGATTGAAGCCTCCAGGACAGTGTAGGGATTCACGGTGCTGATTTTTGTGCCCCCAAAACCTTCGCTATCGATTGATAATAATGTTGTGTTCAATGAGACAGCTTTTTCATTCACCCTGATGGACTTTATGCCAATGAAATATTCGGCGGAGGGTTCGCCCATAGGGAAAGCGGAGGCTGTGCTAACAGGGTTAATGAAGAGCGGTGTAAAAGTGAGCGATTCTGATGCGTCAACTCCAGGGAGGAATACGTAGGGACCATCACCGAAGAAAATAACACCATTTGCCGAGGTTGAAGACGAGAGGCAAATGGCAAATGTCCTGTGGAAACTGAAGGCAGAAGCGAATTGTGAAGGAAGTCCAATTCTAGTCCGACCAAACCCAGCCATGCCCAGAACACCGCTAGCAAGACCTTGAAGCAAGAAAGTTGGTGCACAGGCGAAAAGGAACCTAGGTACACTGACCACTCTGCCAGGGTTCTTCCCATCAGTCGATTGGACCGACACAACATCTTGAGCGACCTCACCAGAAGTGGCGGTGTGAGTCACAGAGTTATCAGGTGTGACACCACAAGTGTTGTTGTTGCACCCTGGCCTTGGTCCCGAGAAGCAATCTCCGCAGCCATCAGCTCCAGCCAATGAGCATTGGGCTGAACCGCACCTGGCAGGGCTGTATGTTGAAGAAACATAATTCTGGTCGCAATCAACCCACATATATCGGCCACCAAGATCAACCACAAGGTCTATGGGCACAAGGGGTGTCCTTTGGTTAATGGTGGTCAGGTATTGAAGTGTAGAGGCATCTTTAAAGACAGGAATTACCAGGGCCTTGGGACGAAAAGACTGTTGGGCTAAAGATGGAGAAAAAACGAAAAACAGTAACAGAGAAGTGAAAACAAAATATTGGTGAAAAGTCATGATAGTTTCAATTTGATGAAATGGGAAATGGGTAATGAGACTGAGTAGAAATCCTGCTTTATTTATAGTTGTGCTGATTGCTGAAGATTTGATCCACGCCTGCAGTTTAAACGTTACTTAATGTGGCCTTCGGACAAGCCACCGCTAAAAAAAGCCTAAAGGTCAAAGCGGGCTGCTAGAAGCAAAGCCAGCCAGCCAGACGCTGGGAACGTGGCGGCATGAAAGCGGACTTTTGACTTTGATCACATTATCTTAATCTGTTTGCATCGAAAATATACATCACCTGATTATGATCTAAGTTTGATTAGAGTTCTTCTTTTAATTATTATTATAAAAAATATATTTTGTTTTCTTAATTTATTTCGTGGAAAGAATAACTTCATTGCCTAAAATTTCCTTCTAGCGAATAAAGTATATGCTAATTTCAAAGGAATTGATTAACATAGCAACAGACAAGGTTATGTTAGATTCGTGTTTTTTACTATTTGTTTTCTTTATGTAAAATATATATATATATATATATAAAAGGGTAAAAGTATCAACCAAACAAAATCTAATTGAATAATTTTTTTTTATTGATTTCATCTTTTAAGAATTTTGGAATAATTCAAAGATGATACTGTCCATCCTTCATAATTCAGCCGGCGTGTGTCAATAATTCAATATCAGATTTGACACTTTTGATTAAATTATATTATACATTTATACTGTTATAAATTTTTTATTTTTATTAATGATCTTTTAAATTTTAATTTTTTTATTTTTTATTTTATAAAAATATGTTTTAAATTTATTTATTTATTATGTCAATATTCACTAAATTTTGATAAAATTTTTCACGTAAAAACCATATAGTTTTTTACGCACATAGAAAAACAAAATTCAAATCCTTTTAACTTTTTAAGCAACATATTTCTCTAAAAATTTAAAGATAAACTGATGAAATAAATGAAGTTAAAATAATTTTAAAAGGTTTTAAATTTTAAAATGTAATAAACTAAAATGAAATATTACACAGAAAAATTTCCAGAAAATTGTTGATTTTGCTTAGATAAATTCCAATAATAATCCAATTTAAATCATTTGGTTCAAAGTCAGCACATGAATAAAATGGGTAAAAGCGAAGAAAACTTGCATGGTCAGGGACAACAGCGATAAGCATCAAACGGGAAAGAGTGTCATTAACAGAAGTGCCTATTTTCCCATTAAAAATTCAAATCCGTACCGAACTTTTTTCAAGTCTCGCCAGCCAACTTGGCAAATGGGAATGGTCCATCAGCTTTACGATAATGGAAGTATTCTTTACACTTTGAGAGACATTGAGAGGCCCATGCAAGTGGGACATTATTGAAACCTTTGGCCTCTTGTTTCTTATTATTACAGTGATTAATTTTATTATTATTATTTTTATAATTTTAAGATTAATCCAAATAGATCCTAAGCTGATGTAGTTAACCCTTGCAATGGTTTAAATGGAAATTTAAGGTTGTGAAAAGAACCTTGACACCTAAAGGCTGTTGAGCTTTAACATTAAAATACGTGACATTCATATCGGCGGCTGATTAGATTCTTTGGCACCAGAGAAAGAGCAATGGAGGCTTTCTCCAACATAAAAAGTTGCATTGTCCAATAGTTGGTTTCGCAATCGATTATTTTAAACTAGACAAAAGCTTCAGCGATACGTAATAAGTATGGATTTTATATATACATATATATATATATAGCAACAATAAATGAAACCGAGTAGCTACCGAGGAAAAAAAATTATTCAATCAATCCGCATTTAGCTCTACAAAGAGCTTTTACAGCATGTCAGTGGCATCAGAGTCTTACTATTTTCAAGTAGGAATCTAAATATTTAGGTTATAATTCTTCTGAAACAATAATTTTGAAAGGTTTAAATTAAATGAATATCAACTTTCTATAAGAATAACTTGATAGCAATATATTTTTGCATCAGACTCGATACTAAAAGTGGATAGCCATATTTGAATTAAATAAAATAAGCAGAATACATATGAGATGAAAAATGGGCTGCTGATGCTGCATCATGGTCTTAGTCGCCCTCCACATGTGTAGGTGACGCTGCAGGCGTCATTAACAGTGACAGTATACTGATGATTAGGCCTCGAAAGGAAAGGGGGCAAGTGAACCAGAATGTTGCAGACGCACTCATTGTCCAACTGCTCCAGCCATTGACAACAGTAAAGTTGTTCAGGCGTCCCATGATTCCCATGCCGGCGCTTGTGACCGTGCCGGCGTCCATGTCTACGCCCACTTTTATGTTCTGGTTCTGGGGGAGGAGGGGGTGGTGACGATGGGACTAAGGACACCGTCGCACATGCATAGTTCACCAGGGCAAATTGGGAAGGGCAGAGTGGGCTGGTAGTCGGTATTTGCTCTGGCGTTGGGGTCAGGCTTTTAGTCAGGGCAACGAAGAACATCGAGAAGAGAAATAATATAAAAAACCCAATCTTTTCCATTCTTGATCCTCTACCTCGATATATATTTTATTTTTCAAATAATATTAAGAAAAAGAGGGGATTTGATTTTGATATCTCAGCATTGGTTTCTATTTCAATTTATACTGGGGGGATTCATTCGTAAACTTCCTGCTTCGTTTCTCCGGTTAAAATTTCTTCTAAGCCAATTAAGAATATAAAAACGGAGAGGACCAAGAGAATGAGAGGATTGTTTGTTGATGTTATGGAAGAGTCCAGGTTCTCGGCGCTTCTATTTATTTATTTATTTATTCATCGTTCATTCTTTCACCGTGAAGACTTTGTTAGGTGCCAAATTGTTGACAATATATTCGTATAATATGCTGATGTCTCAAATCATTCCTCCAAGAAAAATATCAGTCTGCAATTTAGTTGGTGGTGGCCTTCCACAAGAGTGTGACTCTGCTTCATACTAAAATTAACCATGGGTATTTGGGGCCGGGCAGCATTTTATAACCAGAAAATCCTAGTTACAAGGGTGATGGCAGGTGCCCTGGATTGAAGTCTTTTTTCCTGCAATCGCATCGGGTAGTAGGGCTCTACATGACATTGACAAACTATCGGGAACAAGCTAATCATTTTACAAATGGATTGAACGAGACAAACTCCAGCCATTTCCAAAAAGAGTAATGAAACATTGGTGATCTAAATCAGCTAAGTAAACACATGAAAAATAGTTGGATGGATAAAAAAACATCAAAAGTAATGTTGGCTAAATCCATATGCCATAACGTTTTGTTCATTTTTTGACGACAACTTTTACCAAGCACTGGAAATCCTCCTCCATAATAACCTTCTTCCAGCCGAATATGCCAACAAAAAAAAAAGAAATCTAAATTAGTCGCGAAAGTAAGTATTTTCAAGTTCAATGATTTAAGCTAGGGGATTCTGTTGCACTTGCACAGCAGCACTTGGGCCGACGCATGATGATTGCTGATGAAGTC
>JBBYHM010000007.1:511112-523628 GCA_038381775.1 Adansonia rubrostipa
CCAAAGTAAGTAGTTATTTGTCAGAAGTGGTAATTTTTTAAATAAATATGTATTTTCATAAAAAAAAAATTACATGTAGATTAGATTTGAAAAAGGCATGCATCTTCTTATTTTATTTTTTTTGATGCTACAATTATATTTGACTTATTTGTATTTTCATAAATTGATATCATTTAACCCGTGATATTAAATTTAATCAAAAACATTATAAATAATATAGTTAAAAATAAAATTAGTAATATTTTATTTTTGTGATTTATTCAATGCTTATATTTTTTTTAAGAAGTGTAATTTCTTTAGAAATATAAGGTAGCCTTTCACAGACAATAAACTATTTCTTCCTTTCTTTCTTTCTTTTTTTTTAAATTTTTTTAATTTTTTACTTATTGAACTAATTTTTCATTGATTTGCAAAATCTCCGATCCTATGATACATACTTGAATTGGACAAACCTTTCGATTTTTTTGATAAACCAGTCCGACAACGTATTCAGTTTTTTTTTTTTTTTTTAACACTGATTTCCCTCACAATACCTAGGCCATGTAAGTTCATTTCTAACTAAATCTGCTCATAAATCAGGCCATAGCTAAAAAAATTTTTAAATCTATAATGCAAGCCTGACCTAGTGATTCAAATTATTATTTAAAAAAATTATTTTGATAGCAATATTTATATATTTTTATAATTAAATTTAATTAACAATTATTTTTTATTACATGAACAATGATTCAAGGGAAAAAAATAAATCTCCAAAGAAAATGACTGGCTATGATCTGATATCCAAGCTTACATGGCACTATAGCACCGTTCAAACAGGGCTATTATTTCCAAAACAACCTTAAAAAGCTGTTCAATGGTGATTTCTGGTTTTTTTTTTTTTTTTAAAACAAAAGAAAAAAAGAAGAGGAAGCTGCCTACTTACGCAACGCTGGAAAGTGAAAGAAAATTATTTCCATTAACATGTCCCCAAATTCATATCACTAACAATCTCTTTAGTAAATTCTAGAATAAAAGATGTTTTACCAACCTTTAAAAAGGATGGGAGAAAAAAAACCACAAATAATCTCGGAGCAGCAACTTCTTAGCTCAATACTTTTGATACAACACCAGCTCCAACTGTTCTACCTCCTTCCCTCAAGGCAAATCTTTGTCCTGTTGGAAACATTGATGGCAAGCAACATATTAAGATTGTCCTAATCAAAGGTTAGAAAGACCGAACCTGATTAGACCTCAAGTTCCCGATCCAACTGGTTCCTATTATATTGATGGCAAGCAATATGCAAAGACTGTCCCAATCAAGATTTATAAAACCAGACAAGAAGTTGAACCAGTCAGACCTTCGGTGAACCGGTTGGGCCAGTCTGTATGATAGGTTTTCTTTTTTGTTTAAACAATAATTTAATGTAAAATAAATATTAAATATGGTTGATAATTAAAAAAATTATATGTATTTGATTTAATGGTTTGGTCTTTAATATAAAACTTTCGGATTAAAGGTTCAAATCTCATTAGTTATAAATAAATAACGAAAATATATATATAGTTGGTTTTTTACTTTTTTACCGGTTCAACTAGTACCAGGTTCTTATATGCTTGCCGGACCGGATAAATCACTGGTTACCAGTTCAACCACCCAATCCAGTAGGATTTTCTATCAATGGTCCTAATTTCTAAGCCTTGAGACTTAAATAGCTAGGAAGAGAAAAACTCTAATTGGAACAAGATATAATGTGTTATAATGGAACTTCCTATAAGCAATTTCATTGATTTTTGGGAAAAGAAATGGGAATACTGAGGCATACCCGCTTCAAGAGGCACAGGTGAGATCAGCTCAAAAGTTGCAGTAACATTGTCACCTGGTAGAACCATCTTAACACTTTCAGGTAATTCCACTTTTCCGGTTACATCCGCAGTCCTCAGATAAAACTGGGGCCGGTAATTTGATTCGAACGCCGTATGTCGTCCACCCTCGTCTTTTGTGAGAACGTATATCTCTGCCTCAAACCTCCTGTATGTCTTCAAGCTTCCAGGTTTGGCAATTACCTAAGCAGTCGGAAGAAATCAAATGTTTTAATGCATCCTTCTTTTTGCATATAAAGCCCAACAACCAGTTAAAATCCATGTTACTCTGACTCTTCATTTTTCTTTTTAAATACCCATGTTCGACACGTACCCGAACACAGGTATGAGGGTATGCCGCTCAAGGACCTCCAAATACATGAAAGAACTTAAAAAAAAATTGGTCATACCTATCTCGGACACATAACCATATCTGACACTCGCATTCGAATCAGAGTAATGCAGATCAAAGATTTTTTGTTTTTTTTCTCAAAAGCAATTTTCTCTCCTGGTCTACATAAAATATTCCTCAAAGCATGAAAGATTCACAAGATAACAATGGCAAATGTGACTTCAAGATTCAGATAAATGATAAATAGATTAGAGTTACTATAAAAGAGTTTTGTGTTGCTGGCCAGGTCGCTGCCATTTACCATTCCACGCTGCACATCCTCTCGTTTTAGGCCACGCAGAAGAAGTCCCACGTTGTCACCAGCCTAATAAAACATCCACACACATAAATATAGTTCAATACTAAAGACCTCGCAATTTGTGAATTTATGTCATGTTCGTGTATTTTGCACGTCATAGTAGTGTTTAAAGCATTTTATATTGATATAAATTTTGAAATGTTAATAATTAGTATTACATAAATTATGAGACATATATTTGTGTCGTGTAACATCGTCTTTGAATTATTTTATTTGTGTCATATTTGTACCAAACGCAGAAGAGCCTTAGTAGGGCAAAGCTCTATAATAGTTACTTCACCTGTCCTTGATCCAAGATTTTCTTGAACATTTCAACCCCAGTAACTGTAGTTTTTAAAGGGCCACTCTGCAGAAAAAAGCTCAATTTTAGAACTAACAGTAAATGGCATTTTTATTAAAATAAATTAACAGCACCCTTAATCAAACAACACTTATTAGCTGACTTAATCAAAATATAAATTCCGGGAAATCATCGGTCCAACCAATTTATCACAAGAAAATGACTAAGAAATCAATTAACAAATAGACCTGTGTCAACCCCAAAATTTCAACTTCTTCACCAACTTTAACGGTCCCTTGTTCCACACGGCCAGTTGCAACAGTTCCACGTCCCTTCAAGACAACAATCAATATCATCAGAGCTAACCTAAATTTTGACTCAAAAAATCAGCTACTGGCATGCGATGGGGAAAAAACAAATCTTATGATATTTAACTCATAAAAAATTTCCTTTGCATGCAATTGGAAGGAAATTTTGCTGAAATATAGAAGTAGACCAGAATATGACTACAATTCCGACTAAAGAAAATTTTTTTGCATTGTAAATGAAAAAGCTCACATTTCAAGCATTCAGCCCCCCTCCATATACTAACATACAGAAATGAAGGTAAATGACTCTGAATCTTAATTTTTCTTTAAGTACCTATGTCCGACACCCGTATTTGACATATATTCGAATATAGGTACTGGGATATGACCCTCTAGTAACTTTCAAATACATGGAAAAACTTAGAAAAAAAAATGAACGTGCCCATAATCAACACTTACACTTGAGTCTTAAGTAATTAGATAACAATAATACGGTAGCCACAACCAGCTTACTTGACATTTAAATCAATCCTTTAAAATTAAATGAATTTGGATGGCCAAAAAAAGGGGAAGAAAGACCAGGACTGATGATTACAAAGCCATAAAAAAAAACCCTGCCAAAACAAATGATGTAGGAAATCCAAATGTGAGCAAGTCAAAAGAAGAAATAAAGAAGAATAAGAAAAAAAAAAAAAAAACGCATGGCTCTCTACCTGAATTGAGAAAACATCTTCAATTGGCATCAGGAAAGGCTTGTCAAGTTGGCGCACAGGGTCAGGAATGTATTGATCTACAGCCTCCATTAGTTTCAAAATTGAATTTTTGCCTATTTCCTCATTCGTACCCTGTAAAGCAGATAATGCTGATCCCCGAATGATAGGTATTTCATCCCCAGGAAACTTGTAGAAGCTGAGAAGTTCTATAAAAACGATAAAATTATGTTAATTAGTTCTAAGAAGCCACAACAATGAATAACCAAGAAATAATGGGACAACTCAAAAAGTTACTGACCACGAAGCTCCATTTCCACGAGCTCCAACAGTTCTGGATCATCAACAGCATCAACTTTATTCAGGAAACACACAAGTGACGGCACACCAACCTGCAGAAGGATACTTTTTTTATACGTAAATAACTTTCTAGAAGCACAGACATACATCGATGATAAATAAGTTTCAAGCAGCTATTAGTAGTGATATCCACCTGGCGGGCAAGCAGAATGTGCTCCTTAGTCTGTGGCATGGGCCCATCAGGAGCAGATACAACCAGAATACCACCATCCATTTGGGCAGCGCCAGTGATCATATTCTGCAGAACATGCGAAAGTTAGGCCACTAATTATAAGATGTTTGATGGGTAGAATCATGCTATGCATTAATTTAAAAAAAAACGAATTGAGTGGCTAATGTCATTTAAATGTTCCTACATTTCTCAAATAGATAAGACTAGCGTTAGAAGTAATTATTAAGTTGTAATAAGAGAACAAATAGAAAAATGAAAGTCCCAACCCCCCTCCCCCAAAGAATAAGCAAACCCAAAAGTCAAAACATTGAAGTTTCATTTGTAAAGTAAAACCGCATGTTTCTTGTCATAAGAGTTTCAGCATTCCTGTACACGATCTTATCATAAATTGCTGCTTCTAGCTTCATCCTCTCTTTATGGCATCTCTAGCAAGGTCATACAGCGAAAGACTCCAGAAACATAATATAATTTACCACGATAAACTAATGACCTACTTTAACATAATCAGCATGTCCAGGGCAGTCCACGTGCGCATAGTGGCGTTTAACTGTCTCGTACTCCACATGAGCCTGCAAAAAAAAAAAAAAAATTCACGTGTCAGAACTTTGTTAGGGAGAAAAAATCACAGAAAGCAAACATCATTAACCTGTCTGTGCCATAACAACCAACTGAACAAGCATGCATGACATAAAGAACATAAAAATTTACGAACCGTTGCAATTGTAATTCCTCTCTTTTTCTCTTCTGGGGCCTTGTCAATTTCATCAAAGGCAACAGCCTTAGCTTTCCCTTCTTCTGCTAGAACCTATCCACGAAAGACCATACTTATCATCAGATCAATATTGTAAATCAAAAGCTTTTCCCAGCATTTTTTCTGCTTCCATTCAGAATGGCCACTGGACAAGGATGGGAAATCTGCTTCCGCAGAATAGCAAATTCAGAACTAATCGGAAGTGGTATGATTTGAGGAGATAAAAAAAAAAGCATATATCAAAAAAGCCAACCTTCGTTATTGCAGCAGTCAGTGTAGTCTTTCCATGATCAACATGCCCAATTGTTCCTACATTCACATGAGGTTTTCTGGAAAAAGAAAATCATCATACAAATAAGAACAAGGATCCCAAGTGAAAAACCATCTCACCTATCTTTTTCTTTCAATCGTTTCTTTCTCATTTTTCAACAGATACCCCCATTAAACCTCACAAAAACCGTTGTCCAGAGATTTAAATAACAGCTGCAACGCAAAGTTATGCCCGCTATTTTGCAGTTTCGACATTTTACACCGTGGATATTCATAACCATATTGACAATAAAATCCGTTACGTATGCAACTACAATAAAGGTAAAATGATAAAAAAAATGCATCCACGGTAGCAATTTAAATCTCTGCATTCATTTCTTTTTTATTGAAACTGGTAAACTCCCAAAAGGGAAAGGTAAGACTTCTGTCCATTCTTAAAGCTACAATATTTACCACTCCCCCCCCCAAAAAAAAAAAAAAACTGATAAAAGAGAGGTAGAAAGCTGAAAGTATAAAAAGAGAAAGAGATCATTTATCGGCAAATGAAAGGAAAAGGGAAACGAACGTGCGAGTGAAAGTAGCCATGGATCTCCACCAAGGGTTAGCGTTAGCAGGAATGGCCGCCTCATCTCCAAAGATGGAATCGGACACAGAGAAATGGGAAGAAGAAAGAGGGCCACGACAGGACCAGTAAATTGGTGAAGATAATGACAAAATACGCCTCGACTTAGGGTTTCGGATAACAACGGCAGCCATTTTTTTATTTCTTTCCTCCTTTTGGATCAGAATGGGGGATTTTCGCAGCTGCTGGAAGGGTTTTAGCTTTCCACCATGGTTCCCCGAGTTGAGGGTTTTACAGTGATTGAAAAACGCAATCAATTAATCTGGGCTCAGCGGAGCCGTTGTGCGGCCCAATATCAGCCACTCTTTAAATCAAGTTCCAAAGGCCCATATCATCCACTATTCTTCCTCTAACACTCAGATCTGTCGTTTAATACCCTGTTTGTACTACCAGCTATTTCCTTCGAAAGGATGACAGTTGCTTTATACCATCTTCAACGCACGACGCATGCATGGGCAAAGAGTTACGTTAGCTAGACGACGAGTAGAGCTAGTAGAGAGCGGTATTAGTAGTAATATTAGTAGGTAATTAATTTTATATTATCTAAAATAAAGTTAAGCTTATATAATAGATAATTATTCATTATCCATTGTGTTATAAAAATACAAATCTTTTATTTTAATAGTTATCTTGTAAAAATATATAACTTTCATTAGTAAAAGTTACAATATTTCAAAATATATATCTTGTAAAAATATTTTAATAGTTCCAAAGCCCCTTGCGTGGCTCGCTCTCATTCACTTCTTTATTTTCTCCCCCCTCTCTCTCTGATCTAAACACCAAAAACTAATAATAATAAAAAATAAATAAATAAAATAAAAAGGTTATAACTTCATTAATTTCCTTGGGCCTTCAACCTTTCTTTTTTCCCCCACTCCTTCAGCCATCCTTCAGATTTACTTTCGTTCATTTTTGTTTTTAAAAATTTATTTGAGTTTGTTTTAAAGGATTTTGTTTCAATTTTCGTTTTCTTTTAAGCATTTCATAATTTTTTTTTTTTTCATTTTCTTTAACTCCCCTAGAGTGTGGTGCTGGTTTATGGGAATTGGGACAGTATTTAGAAATTAGGGTTTAGTTTTAGAGTTTCCTTTAAAGATGGTTCCATGGGGCGGTCTCACTTGTTGCATGAGTGCAGCCGCTCTCTATCTTCTTGGAATCAGCAGTGGCAGGTTAGTCTTTTTACATCAACCTTTTCAATAACGCTGATTTCATCATCATTTATCAATGCACTTGACAGAATTCTTCAAAGAAAGTATTAATCGAATTCCGTGCTTAAATGGTGGAACAGGGATGCACAGCTTCTCAAGACTGTTCCTCGAGTCAATCAGCTTAAGGAATTGGGTATGTAGCTCTTATCTCCCTCCTTCTTTTATGTAATATATTGGAATTCTTTATAATTTGTTCTGATTTAGAGCTATTGGATATTGATTTCTTGTTTTCTATATTACTGGGATTCGAGTATGAGTGTCAGGTATGGGTAAGTGTCCAATGCTAGTATGTGCAATTTTTTCCAAGTTTTTTCATGTCTTTGGAGAGTCTTGAAATGTATGTGGAATGGATGTCGGTATTTCAATAACAATGAAAAATATAACTTGTGTTTTTACGATTTTTGGAAGGAAATGTGAGAAATAGGGAGATCAAGAATGTAATTTACGTTCTTGTACCATTTTCTAATTTATGCTAACTTATATATCAATTTCGAGGAGTATTGCTTTTGGATTTACCGATCATTTGAGAATTTATTGATTATTTTGCTATTCAGTTACTTGGAAAATCCTAGTTAGTTATGAGTGTAGCTATAAGTTCACTGTCCTTGATCTTTATTTTGCCAGCTAGTTTGTTCTCTGTTGATATTGATGATAAGTTTTTCCTTTCATGTTAAAAAACTCTGATAACATTGAAAAGATGGTCCCATCCATCAACATTAACTAATGAAAAATGGGTGTTGGACATATTTATTTGATTGGTGGTACGAGTTTTCTAGGCATTTTCACTTGTTCCGTCTCTAAAGATGTTCTTCATAAAATTAATTTTAGGTGACACTTAATTGGAAACGGGTGTTGATTAGTTTCTGCCATTTGCATGTGCTAAGACATGTGTCTTAATGATACCATCTCTCTTTCACCTTTCAGCTCAATTGCTCGACCTTGAAAGTAAAGTGATTCCTTTAATTGTTACAATCTCCGGCAGAGTTGGTTCTGAGACACCAATCAATTGTGAGCACAGTGGATTAAGAGGTGTTATAGTAGAGGAAACGGTATTTTTTTTTTTCTAAATTAAAAGAGCAATAATTGTAGTATTTTATCCTTTTTTCTACTTGCCTATAAAAATTCTTGTTCATATGTCCTTAGGCTGAACAGCATTTTCTAAAGCACAATGATGCCGGTTCTTGGATACAAGATTCTGCTTTGATGCTTTCCATGAGTAAAGAGGTTCCATGGTACCTGGTTAGAACATATTTCTCTTCATCTTTTTAGTTTGAGTAGCTTTCTGAAATTGTTTCTTTAGGATTTCTGGGTTCTTAAGTGGTTGGTTTTTTGAAATCACACTTGAAGGAATTACATTGCACTGCATAAGAATTATAGTTTTTAACGTAGCAGATTTGCTGACAATTGCCTTAAAATCATGAATTATAGGATGATGGGACTGGTCGTGTATATGTAGTTGGTGCTCGCAGTGCAGCAGGTTTTGCATTAACTGTTGGGAGTGAAGTATTTGAAGATTCAGGTCGATCAATTGTACGTGGAACATTAGACTATCTCCAAGGTCTCAAGGTATTTTTTCCCTGTATTAATTGTCCATTTTATTTTAACACTTTCAATTTGGTCAAGCTTTTTGATGGTCAATTTTGCTTTTAGATGCTTGGAGTCAAGAAAATTGAGCGGGTGCTTCCTACTGGTTCCTCCTTGACTGTTGTGGGTGAGGTACATTCTGGATGAATGATTGCCCTATTCTCGTAATGATGCAGAAATATCAAGGCAGATTCAAATATACAGAATATAAATGTATTACGAAATGGCACCACTATTACTAGTTAATAAACTTGGTGCTGTCTGCCTTTTTCCCTAACCTAGCTTTTAAGTTGAAATTATTGGATTAAATTATCTTAGGCATATAATTTGAAGGAAACCAATTTTTTGCTAGCTTGTACCCTCAGAACTTGGGCTATTTCAAATTTCATTTTAAAGTGATTCAGCCTGATGCGTATCTGGCCCTAAATGAGTAGAAGGGTATGTTTCAATATGGATGGATGCCTAAAGTCTTATTTTAAAACATTAAAAGCTCAGTGCTGAAGCAGTTCAATCATAGTTTGAATAAAAATGAAACATAACTGGACCTTGAAATTGATCTTTGGCTGGTGAAATTTAGTCAAGGCCAATGTTTTGGCTCTGCCTGGTGCCTAGAATTTTTAAGCTACTATTCCTGAGTTCATCATTTGTATTTAGGTTATATAGTTGGTTTATTTACCATTTCTTATTTTGTCTCTCCTACACATGTTAGGTTGTCAAGGATGACATTGGAACAATTCGGGTTCAGAAGCCACACAAAGGTCCCTTTTATGTGTCCCCCAAATCTATTGATCAACTCATTTCCAACATTGGAAAGTGGGCAAGGTTGTTAATTTTAAAGACTCAGACTGCTCTTTTTTTTTTTTTTTTCCCTCCTTCACATTGACAAATTTAAGTTTCAATGATTATTTAAAAAAAAAAGAAAATAACAGTAGGTCTATTTTATAGGTGGTACAAGTATGCATCTTTTGGACTGACCATCTTTGGTGTCTTTCTAATCACCAAGCATGCAATCCATTATGTTTTGGAGAGAAGACGCCGCGGGGAATTGCAGCGGAAGTATGCTTGAGGAGTTTTTTTAATACTTGTTGAGAAACACTGGATTATGAATCAACCAATTTAGAGAACAATTAATATTTAATAGTTCCCCCCTCTTTAAGAGAGGCATGTATTTATGAGCATCTGCTTTTGTTATTTTCTGTAATAACAAACTGAATTGTAAAACTTTTGTTCATTCAGGGTTCTTGCTGCTGCAGCTAAGAGATCAGGGCCAGATAATGAAGGTAATTTACTAGCTGTCTAAATGATGGTTATTGTTATGGTTTGTTCGAACAAGATGTTGGGATCTCACAGTAATTTCTGCAGATCCAACTTGGATAGCTGAAAATGGAGCAGAAACCAAGAGAGACTGCATAATGCCAGATTTATGCGTAATATGCCTTGAGCGAGAGTACAATGCTGTTTTCGTTCAGTAAGTCCACTAGTTGCATTTTCTTAATTATTGCATATAAAGCAATTAAAGTGCCTTCCCAGCTATGCCCTTTATGCTTGTTTGTGTCTCAATAGTCCGTACCAAAATTTAACAATGGTACTGCTTGCTGTGAGAATAAAGGCTGTACGTCTGATGAAATTTTATGCAGCGATTTCCAGAATGTACTATTTATAACTCTGCTTAGTGCATACCTTGATGATACAGGTATTAGATACCAAATTAATTCCGTCAATATCCAATCTGAAACATGAAGTCATGTTGGATAAGTCACTTCTTCAGTATGAGGGAAGAATTTCTATTGCCTGTATTCCAAAAAGCGAGTTGCAAATGATATGTTCACTAGCTTTTCTGTATGAAGGGTGGGTGCTGTTTATCATGTGATATTATATAGATGCTGTTGATCCAAGACCGTCATATGCTATGTTACCTAGACTTGGGGTTGAGTGTCGGATACAAGTAGTATGCTCAACTTTTTTTTAGTGTTTTTTCATATATTTGGGAGGTTATACCTTCGTACACATATCCTAATATATATCAGGCCCTAGTGTTGGACATAGGAACTTCAGGAAAAATGAAGAGTCTGGATAACATAGGTCCTATTTACCCTTCTTTTTCTTTGTCCCTCCTTTTTTTGGGTTGTGGCTGGAATTAGCTGAGAGGTGCATTCGAATGTCTTCAGAACATTGATTGAGATATAGTATTTTCCATCTTTAGTTGTAATAATACTTGAATTCCCTGTTCCTCTTTTACAAGCCCAAGCCAGAGGCATTATTCCACTGGTGATTGCCAGTTTCCTGGACAGTTTTAATATTTATGTTGACCTAAACATAAAATTTTGTATAGATTCTTTCCTTCAATTTGTTTTAGCATGTAAGATGATCGAAATTGTTCATTTCAAATTTGGCTTCTAAAGTTTTGTTCTGTTACTCGGACTTGGGTGTGTGTTAGATACTGGTATGTGTCAGATACCAGTATGTTCAAAATTTTTTTTGAAGTTTTTTTCATGTATTTGAAGTGTCTATCCTCTTATCCATTTGCGGATATGCGGTGGACGCTGGTAGTTAAAGAAAAATGAGAGTCGGAGTAACATAGATTTTATTTCTTCATATCCAACTTTAAACCCAAACAGACTCGTGACAACTTAGTCCTGTTTGAAAGTTTCACTCCTCTGGGATTGTAGACTTGTACTGAAAGACCTATTGGCTTATATTATGCAGGTGTGGTCATATGTGCTGTTGTACAACATGCTCTTCGCACTTAAACAACTGTCCTCTTTGCCGGAGACGTATTGACCAGGTCGTAAAAGTCTTCCGCCATTGAAGCTTTGCTTATGAGATTTATGGTCAATTTAGATCTCCCGTAGAAAGCATCCTGTCGGCATTGAAAGTGTTGGTTTTATGATTGAACCCCGTTAATAGATGACAATTGGCTCAGTTGGGAAATGATGATCTTTGTTTGGTCAAAGATGTATTATTTTGATCGTATACTATCCTATACCAACCTAACCACACCAGAGGTGTCAGTTTTATGATTAGATCCGGACCCCTTATTAGGTGGCAATTGTATCAGCTGGGAAATCAGGATCTTTGTTTTTGGTCAGAGATTGTACTATTTGGATGGTATACTATCCTATTTAACTATCTAATAGGTCCTTTTTCTGTAAATTTATAATTTGCTTGATGTCCTGTAAATATTTAGATTATTTTTCTGAAAAATATTACTACAAGTGATAAATGATATGTTTGTTGCAACTTACTGAATGACGCAGATGTTAAATAGTTTTGCATCCTTGCAATTTCCATTGTATAAATTTTTGCCCCACCTTAAAATATGTTTTCTGCTCTGGCAATTACCTCACTTGGGTTAATATTAAATATGTGTATATGTTTTGATGCTAATATGTTTAATTTTTTAAAGTTTTTTTTGTTAATATTGGAAAGATTATATTTTATATTTATATTCAACTGCGTCGGAAACATTGAATATGAATATTTTGCAGAAAAAAATTGGCAGATAATAGTTGTTGAGAAAAATGTAAGAAAAAAAAGAAAAAAAAGTATTTGAAACATTGTTAACATGTTTTCTTGTTCGCAAATTTATAACTCGAAAAATATGTTTTTTTCATTGATCTAGGATCAAATTTAGTTTATTTAATTTGATTTGTTCGGTTTTGATTTTATTCAGTTAGATAATTTGATTTTGATGGATTTATT
>JBBYHM010000007.1:523728-542884 GCA_038381775.1 Adansonia rubrostipa
GACCAAAATTTCACAATCCTCCACGTAGATGGCCAGAAGTTGATGAAACTTTTTTACATTTAACAACTTTGTATGCAACTTTCTCTACGGATTTTCTTCAAAATAATTGACTATTCTAGCATCATGCTTCATATGAATTTTTTAAATGGCGATAAATAACTGCATCATCTTATTACAGGCTAATCCTAAGACAAAATTGTCCGCATTTGAGATTTCTACATTCCTTAACATAATCACATTTATAATTGGGAGAAAATTTACCTGGTGAACATCATTCACAGGGATATGAAATGTGCTATTTGAAACTATAAAGTGCTCCTCTGGTTTTCCAGGGTACTTATGTGAACTTGATGCAAGATATAGAGTGCCACTCCCCTTGAGAACAACAAAAACTTCTTCGCAAGAATGCCTATGGATCGGTGTGCGTGATCCTGGAGCAAATGTTTGAAGCCAAACCTCAACCTAAGCAAAATCCGAAAAGTTTATTAAATCCAACCCATTCAAAGAGATTCAACATCACCTATTTGCCTACTACATGAAAGCAATATTTATAACTATTTGTGAAATTTTTGATAAGCCAGCCAATTTACAAAAGCAATATTATATATCAAAACAAACATCAAAAACTAAGCGTATGCATACCTCTTTCAACCCATGCAACAGTGAACCGGCAACAGTTATGTGGGATAAACCTCCTCTTCCATAACTATCCTGTGGAAGTTCACTAATATTCCTCACCACTGGTAACCCTGTATCAAAAAACCCAATACATATATTATTCACACAAAAGCAGCCATTAGAAAAGAGAACTGAAGAAATTCTAGTACTGTTCTGAATAAGCTTGTCCAAATTTAATAAAAAAATAAAAATATACCGTATAATTCAAAGATCAACAAACTGCTGCAACTTCCATTGTCTTTTCCAGTCTATAAAAACTTAATATACGGTGCAAACTAAAACTACCCATTTTGAAAACTAGGGAAAATTGGTGAAAGATTGATTTCTTAAAGCGTACCCAGATTGCAAAAAAGGTTACCTTTGATGGAGCAGTGAGAAGCTTCGAGAGTTTGAGAGAATAGAAGCAAGTCGAAGAGAAGGAAGACGGAAATGAAGCAAGGCCCGACCATCCTCTCGTTACTTCTTTGTGCAACTGATCTGTAATCTGGCCTTCTTATTTTCCACACTTAAAAGAGAAAAATTGATCGAAGGGCCCAAAGCCCAAGAGTATTCGAATGGAGACTTTCCTCTTTTGCCATGTCATCAACACCTAACACGTCAGATAGTGTAAAATAATAAATAGAGGTTTTTAGGGGCATTACACGTATTTATATATTTTATTATATAATATTTATATTTTATATATTTTATATTTATATAAATATTAATATATTAATAATATGAGTTATATAAATCTAAAATAATTATATATTTTTATTATATTTTTATTATTTTTATATTATAATTTAATTAATTTTTCAATGTGATAACTAATATTGGTTGGTCGAGAAAATATAAAAGTGATAAAATATTTTTTTCAGATTTTTTATTTTATTTTATTTATAAAAAATCATAATTTGAGACTTAAAAAAAATAGTTACAGATATTAAAATTTAAAAAGATTAAAGGTGACATACATTAAATACAAAAGCTTTTTGCAAATGGTAAACAAATAATCTATAAACACGAGTTAAGTAAATTTTTTAAAATTTAAACTCTAAATTTTTTAAATGTTATTTTTTTAAAATTAATTGAATTAATCAATGCATCTAAACTTACGTTATTTATTATCTTACCTTGGGTAAAAAGAATAAAAATTTCTCATATGATAACTAAAACTGATTGTTCAAAATCTTTAGTTATGTTCATAAATTAATTTAAATTATTTTTATAATTTTGTTGTCTATATATGTATAGCTTACGTATGTAGAGAATAAGGTATTTTTTTTCTTTGTACTTTACAATTTTTTTATGGTCGGTTTTTGCAAAAAAAAAAAAAAAAAACGAAATCATATATGATTAAAATTAAAATCTCTTTAAAAATTCAAAATTTGAAAACTCTTATGATTTTCCTCTGATTTCTCGTAAATTATTTCAACCTACGTTATAAGTTAGATTAATATGCACATACTTTTCCACAATGCGATGCTAGATGAATCTGGTTCAACTTGCAAGCATTAGGAAAACAATATCATGCTTTTTACCAATCATAGCGGAAGAATATTGGAAATGGTTGCATCGCATGAGACTTGATTCCCCCACCCCCCGCCAAACAAAAGCTTTCCCCAATCGAGTCTCGATGCTGTTCTTTTTTAAGCATTTTGTCGAACAAAAAAATTATCGAAAGTTTTAAGAAAAAATAAATAAATAAATAAAATATTATGAAATTTTTATCCTCGATTTCCCAATGAAATATCGTTACTTAGATATCTATTCTTGATTTTTTTATTAGATTTTTTTATAAATTTTTATACAAATTTAACGTACTTTAGTACGATTTTGTTAACTTTCGATTTTAACTTTTTAATCAATGACACAATTTTGATAATAATAATATAGTTTTATTAACGTTTGATTTAATAATCTTTTAATAGATCGTATAAAAAAGTCAACATTTTTCATATTTGACGTTGATGGAATTAAAGTTAATTACAAAAATTAAAAATTTAATACTTTACTAATAAATTGAATGATTATTGTTTGTGTTAAACATTTTTAAAATTTATAATGCATGAAATACAATTTTTTTTTTAAAGGCTATGAATTGTAATTCAATACGAAGTTTTAAAAAGGTTGAATGAATCAAAATGGTTGATGTATGAACATTAAGACACATTATCCATTTAACTAATGAAAATAAGGGGACCACAATATCGGGTCAAGTTTAAGTGTCTTAGTAGATACGATCATATCATATTTATTATGATTTAAATTGTAATCATATTTTAGATCACAACATATTTATTATAATCATTGATACAAAAGATGTTATCGCAATCATTTTAATCATAATATTTTTAATTTTATATAATTTATCATAAAATATAATAATTATATTATAATTATTGATGTTGAGGAAGTGAAAGAACATTAATAATCGAGATACCTGCGAAGGAGGAAAGAAAGGTCAAAAGGCGCTAGAGATGAACCTTCAGTGCATGTGTCGATGCTCAAATCAAGGGTAAGTTGAGAGATGTAAAAATAATAAAGAGTAAGAATAAAAAGAATTACCTCTATCTATTTTACAAAAACTTCTACCTTGTATGCCAAGTATTTAGACCTTCTAAGGTTTTCTATGGTAAGTGCAAAGGTAATCTCAAAGTGAATAAAGGACCCGTAAGGGACTTTGAGGGATATTTTAATAAACTATACCACTTACATTTTGAATATATAAGGCAAGAGCTTCCATTGAGACTGCAGTAGTAACTTTTTATTTTTCATCTTTTTCAATTTATGGAACAGTCATTGACTTGAGTGTTGGAATAAATATCAAGGTCTAATTTCGATGCTCTTTGACTATTCTCTCTACTTTTACCAGTATCTCCACTGTAAAACTTACTTCACATTTTTTAAAGGATATCAACAAAATCATTAAAAACCTTTTTCTAGTAAATTTTAAAGCATATTATGAATAATGAGACCCTATGATTTTTTTACCTAATTTCATAGTTATCTCACAAATTTTGTATAATATTTTTAAGTAATTTATGACATTTTAATTTGTTTATTTATAAATTAAAATACATATATTTAAAGTGATTTGGATAATATACTCATTACATGCATGAACATAAATCCATTAAATACAAACGAAAAATACTGTAAATACATACAATAAAATACATTTTTATTTTTATGTTATTAAGTATATTTATATTTATTGATACAAAATAAGGAATAAATATTTAAATAAATAATAAAGGCTAAAATTTTATAACAATTATTTTTTTTTTATGTTTCTTCCTCCTCTCGTTTCTTTCTTTTCCCGCCCCCTCCTAAACGGTGCTTAAAGCACTTTGTATAAATTCCATAATTTTTTTATTCATTTCTTCAACGTCTCTCAATCGTCTCATCTTCCTCCACTCTCTCATTATCTGCTGCCGCCGTCAGTCAGCCGCTGGTATATTTTTACTCCAAAATTTCAGCTCCAAACTCTCCTTGGCCTTCTCTTTCATGCTACCAAATTGATTAAAAAAAAAAAAAACCTGAGAAACCTAGATCTACCACCCAAGTCGCGGCTTACTCCTCCCAAAAATTTTGTTTCCCCCGCTCCGAACGAAATACTCTCCCAGTACGTTGTTTGCCATCCCTTAATCTAATTTCCAGCCCTAAATCCCCCTAAGATTGCTTGAGACCGATTCTCTCTCTCTCTCTCTAGTTTTCAACATCTTTTTGGTAGATTTTTTTTCTACGATGTGTTTATCTGTTATGTGTCTCTCTGTTTGAGGAGGAAGTTGAATCTTTTTTGGGGGGGGTATTTTCGAGCAATTTTCTGGGCTGCCAACTGTCCATTTCTCACCATCTCTCTCCCTATTTTTTTTTTTTATTAATATAACAGTAGCGGTTATAGCATTTTGTTATGGCGCCATTTGCGGCTGTGAATCACCGCTATTAGCGTGAACCGCCGTCACACGTCCATCGCGGTTGATATTTGCATTTGGATCCTATTGTCGACTATAATTAACTTGCTGATAATGGTTGTTCATCAGAGTACTGTATGATTGAACTGTGTTATCATTCTGATGTTCATTTCCCTTGGCAACTGTTTTGTCAAATTCTAATTTTTATTGAGTTTTCCCCATGTTTGTTCATTTGCTGCTTGGTTTCTTGGTCATATAGGGTTTTATGAGAGAGTGTCCACTGGTGAGGAAATTGGAAGATTTCTTATTTTTGTTCATAAGATGGATGAAAAGAATAATGATAGTGGTGGTGCAGCTAGCAAACTAGGGACTTCTTCTGTCTTACCTCATGACAAAGCAAGTAAGAACAAGAGAAAATTAGATGATCCTTCTCTAGAGAATCCGGTTAATGTTTCCCTGTCCATGAGTGAATTCCCTTGCTATGAAATAGCTCAAGAGATATTCAGAAGCCCTGTGCTTGGACCATTGGAGGTTGGATCCTCTGGGAGATTACTTATAGAAAATTTTGAACCTGCTGATTGGGATGATCCAATTGCAGACCAACTTGAGGAATTATTGTTGTCTACTTTGCACACAATTTTCCGAAATGCAATTAAAAAGATTGTAGAGTGTGGATTTAAGGAAGATATTGCGGAGAAGGCCATTTCAAGGCATGGCCTCTATCAAGGGGGTAAAGATCTTGTGTTAAATGTTGTGAATGATGCTCTGGCTTCCTTGAAGAAAGGAATAGGAGGTGATATTTTGAGTCATGCGTTTGAGGATTTGCTGCAGCTAGAGCTGGAGATGATCAGTGTGCTTAGAGAGGTTAAACCATGTCTATCTATTACGGAAGCAATGTGGTGGTTGTTAATGTTTGACCTAAACATTTTAGTGGCATGTGAATTGGGAGGAGATAGACTGCCTAATTTGGATTGTAAAGAAGTCTCAGGAGAGAGCTCCTCTGACTCTACACCCCATTCAAGATCAGAAACTCAAAATCCTGAAACTGTTCTTCCAAAGTTGACTGAGCCCAGTGTTTCAAGACCTTCATTCTCCTCTCAAAATTTCCAGCCTGAAGCACTCAAATTTGGAAGTTTCCCCAATTTACCTAAACCCAAAAATCCTCTTGCTTATGAAGTGTTGACACCAGAGAAAGAGTTTTTGGCTTCTGTGGGTGCTTCCAAGTATTATGTTCCAGTTGCGTCTATCTCTGAAGAAAAATTAGGGTCTGGTCGAAAGGGGCGCTCCAGAAAGGAAGTAGCTGCACTCCGGCAAAAGTCCTTCAATATAGAAAAATACAGGGCGGCTTATGGGAAAGGTGCTTTTAAAGCCGGGAAACTAGCTGCCACCGGCAGTTTTGTCGTTGAAAAGAGAATAAAATCTCCTCCAGAATTACCAGCTGTGCATATGAAAAATGCTTCAAAATTAGTTATGGAAGCTGGAGCTTTTGCTGATGAAAACCATCATGTTTTAACTAATTCTTCACCTGGTTTAATTGCAGCAGATGACTCTTCAACATTGCCTATGAAGGGTACTAAATCTGCAGTTCATACCACAAATACCCTGTTCGCACCATCATTATCTTTGGAAAATAAACCTGTTCCAAATTCTGAAGGCAGAACCTCAAAATCTTCCAAGACAACTGAACATGATGCAGAAAAGAAACCTGCTTCAAAAGCCAAAGGTAGCATCTCTATGTCTTCTACGTCAACTGATTACTATGCTGGAATTCCATATGATGAGTCTCTGGGAAAATACGTCCCACAAGATGAGAAGGATGAACTTATTTTGAAGCTATTTCCTGGGTTACAGGAACTGCAGAATGAATTAGATAGTTGGACTCAATGGACAAATCAGAAGGTCATGCAGGCTGCTCGCAGACTTCGCAAGGACCAAGCTGAACTTAAATCACTGAGGCAAGAGAAGGAAGAAGCAGAACAGCTCAAAAGGGAGAAGCAAATCATGGAGGAGAACACCATGAAGAGGCTGTCTGAGATGGAATTTGCCTTGAATAACGCAACTAGTCAGGTTGAGGATGCTAATTCTACAGTTCAGAAACTTTGAGGTGGAGCATTCTATGCTGAAGATGGAGATGGAGGTTGCTAAATCGCAGGCTACTGCAGCAGCTGCAAGTTGTCGAGAAGCATTTGTGAGAGAACAGAAGGCACTTAAAGATGTTCAATCATGGGATGGACTGAGGATCTTGCTTGAGGAGGAGCTTGCATCGGGCAAGCGAAAGGCAGCAGAGCTGCAAAGGAAAGTAGGCAAGGCTAAAAATATCTACTACCAAACTGAGGTATGATTCTCCTTGAACAAAATACTCATTGACTTGAATTGTTGCTAATCAAGCCTTAATCAACATATAGTTCTGCCTTGTTAAGACACTTAAATGCCACCAGGAGAACGCAGTATGGTATAAAACTCTAAGAGATCATAAGAATTGCATAAATGTGTTAAAGTGCCAATCTTTAGTCTTCTTTGTGAATCACCACGAACTTAGTCAAAGAGATGGCACAACTTAGCAAATCCTCTGCCAGGTTGTCTATCCTCAAGTTCTATAAGCTAGTAACACAATTATGGACAATGTTATGCTAAAGGGCAGATTGGAGTTCATAATTACACAATCAGATATCACGAATGGTCAAATGTCTTATTCTTGGCAACTCTTGTCCCAAATTTTCCATGTTAATTTATGGCAAGATGCATGAAGGTGAACCGAGAAGTGCACTTAGCCGTTTATGCCTTGAAATAGGTAAATTCTATTTAACATATATTTTCTCACGAGAAACGATGAAAAGTTGCAGATGATACGGAAAGAGGAGAGGATGGCAAAGGAGAAATTCCTTGCACAGGCTGCCTCCATAAGGAAGGAAAGAGAACATCTTGCCGCATCAGCGAAAGTGGAGGAGGCTAAGATTAAACTGAAAGCAGTAAAAGATATGCAGAAATATCGAGAGGAGGTAAAAAAGCTTGAGAGCAAGTTATCTGAGTTGAAGATGAAGCTAGATTCTTCAAAAATAGCTGCACTTCGGGGAGGCACTGATGGTGGCAATGGCCAGTGCTCTTCTGTCAATGAGGGGAATCTGATTCCAAGTTTCTTTAATCGGGTGTTTGACATCAAGGATTATTCTGGGAGCAAAGGGTTGAAACAGGAGCGTGAGTGCATCATGTGCTTACCAGAAGAGAAGAGAGTGGTATTCCTTCCACGTGCTCATCAGGTCCTGTGCGTCAAATGCAATGAGCTCCATGAGAAACAACGGATGAAGGATTGCCCTGCTTGTAGGACCCTGATTGTTGGCCGCATTTCTGCATGTTTTGCTAATAAGCCATAAGCTATATCTCTCTGAACCATTTTGCTCGACCACGACCTGTGAGTTCATGGTGGATAGGTGAAAAGGAGCTGGGTAGAAATCCGTTCAAACTTATTGTGCTTTTTTGTTTTGGTTTTGTGTCTTTTGAATAGTTCATACTAGTAGTTCAAAAGTATGAAAAAGATAAAAGAGAGGAGAAAGTTTACAGGTCACAGCCATCTAATAGAGTTTGTTCTTTTCCATATAATTATATAAAATCATTGTGTTTGTTTTTTTTTTTTTTTTTTTGTTCCTTTTTTGCCCCAAATTTCTTGATTCTCATACAACCTTGATTGCCTCCCATGAATTTTTTTTTTTTTTAGGTTCTGAAGCCTGAGTAAATGGAAAAGTTGAAGAACTAGCTGTCCTTTTCCCCTGCCGTGGGTTGGTGTCACTGAGCATTGCATAAGCTTATTAGTCATTACCCATCAAGTTTCCCTTGACATTTCCAAGCTGAGGATGAAATCGGTTATAGGTAAAGCAGAAATAAGCCCCCAAAAGAAGTTCAATTCGTCATTGGTCAAGTACGTGTTTAGGCTTCTAGACATTTTAGTACCAACCATATTGATTCCCAATACCTACCATTCCTTGTCTTAAAATAGTGCAGTTGTCTTTTATCTGAGACTGCAAACTTGCTTGTATCGCAAACATACTAGAAAGTTGGGGTTTTCTACTTCTACAATTTTATTTTATCCTAAGAAGAATCTCTGAATCCCTTCAAGTTTGATAAAACAGATGGACTTATTTCCAGGAAAATAAATTGGAACATCAGGCAAGTTGTTATAACAATCTCTGAGGTTTCTGGTCAGTGCTTCCTGTTAGTTTCTGGATCCTTGTAGCCCTAGCCCACGCGCTTGCCAACATCAGAGGTGAGGAGAGCAGAACATTTGATTATTCCATCTGCATGGCAACATAAAAAGCAGAGTTCGACTCTTCTTCAGAGAGGTCCACCATGGGCATGCCATGTAAAGGCGGGGCCCTCCAATGATTGTACTACAAGACTTGCACAAAGACGACTGAACTTAGAATATATATATATTTTTCACTCTAAAGTCGTTTATTGCAATTTTAAGACATGACAGTTAACAAATGACAACAAAATAATCTGAATCAAATAGTCCAATTATCAATGGTGGTAGTAGAGCAATGAACACTGAGAAAAAGCATTAAGAAGTGGGATATTGTCAACAAAATGATTCAAGTACGAGATTTTGCTGCAAACTTAAACTCACATGTAGAGAAAAAAAAAAAAAAAAAACAAAGTCGTCGGAGAGATTTTGGTCCATTGCTATGATATTTAATACAATTATTAGGTCAATTAATCAACGCAAACAAGTCTACAAATGATAATTTTGTCTCAAGTTGTCAGTTGTTGCTAATTAACGTAAGTAAATTAATTCTTGTAATTTTTACTTTTGCCAACGGGCTTATTATGTTGTTTTCACAGGTTGCAATGGAACAAGTTATAAAGTTTACGAACTTCCCTGTAAAGAGCCATTCTTTTTTTTTGTTTATTGTACAATTTCAGAAGGTTTGATAGACCCCAAAGAAACTATCGTTTTCACAGGAAATGATTCAATAATCTTTGGATAAATGGTTTTTATTACATTTTTGAGTGTTAAATAACACTTCTCATTGGCAATTCCTTTTATAGAAAATTCACGTTGATTGATTTTCAAAAGCATCTGTAAATGCTCCTTTATTGCTAGGGAAAGCATCTTCTTCCATCTCTCAAGATATCTGCTTCACCGAAGAATGAATGAGCTGCTTCAATTTTTTCTTGATTCTCTATGCATTAATGGCTGACTGAATTTGTTCCAAGGTTTTCCCTTTTGTTTCAGGTACCACCGTGATCACAAACAATATAGCCAGTGCATTGATTGCAGCATAAAGAATGAAGGTACCTGGAATCCACAAGAGTTGCAGGTAAATTCACTAATATCTTTTTTATTTTCTTGGAGGTCATCCTATTGCCTTTTATAATCTTTGTGAACTCAATTAACTTTGCTTTGAAATCTCAATTGAATCAATTTATTCCTCAATTGTAGCTAATTTAAAAATTAAAAAAAAAAAAAAGAGGAAAAATTTAATCAATTTACCATAGGAACTCCAGCTCATAAGGAAGTTGAAAGTGTAAGAAACTGCCCATGCACCGAACCAGTTCACTAGCGTTGCCAGGCTTCCGGCTACTCCTTTAATATTTATCGGGAATATCTGCAACCAAATGTTATGGTTAGATAAGCAGAATGCTTAGTACATCGATTAGAATGGAACTTTTTTTGTTACCTCAGACATTACAACCCAAGGAACTGCACCCATCCCAGCTGAAAAGGCACTTATGTACATCTGAGCTCAACTCAGAAGTAACATAGAAGAAATAGTAAGCCATTAGTTTGCCAGTGAACAAATTGAATGGATATATGGTTTGATGAGATTTACCAATATGCCTGTTACAGCAAGAATGGGGACTGCATGGAGTGCCAAATTATGATCCTGGTTGGCAATGATTGTCGAAAAATGTTAGTAACTACAACAACAAAGGGAAGTATAGTTATAGTTATAGATGATGGTTTTGAGATTTTTTTAACCTTAAGGTAGAATGAAATCCCAGATAGTACACAGCCAAGAACCAATCCTGTTGAAGAAACCTAGAATGAAAGGAAAATATGAGATTTTCACCTTCTATCCATGAAAGCAATTTGTCTCAGCAATTTAAGGACCTCGTGACTGTTACATTTCTCCTTTTATACTTACCAGTAATAGAGGCTTTCTTCCAGCTTTATCAATCACAGTTGCATTAAGGCCAGTGATCACAACCTGCACAACAAATGATTGCTTTTAAGTTATTTGCCACGAAGAACTGCATGGATATCAAGGAAAAAGGAGAGATGAAAACCTGAAGAATAGCATAAATTATTGTCCCAACAGTGGCAGAAAATCCTGAGGCATTTAAAGTACAAAAGCGGTAATGTTATGAAGTGCATGTACCTTGGTGCATCAGGGTGCAACTCAAAGGTTTCATTACCTGCCGACTCGAAAATATTGCTGACATAAAAGCAGATTCCATTGATCCCACCAAATTGTTGAAAGACCATTAATCCAACTCCTATCTGATGAAAGATAAATGCATGGTAAAGAAAAACATTAATTAGATAATGAGAGTGAAAAGTTGTGATTGCTAATTGTTGGAAGAAGATTCATCTGATTGTAAAACTGGGTTTAGAAAAGAGTTATAGTTACAATGACTGAGCTTAAGTATCTTCGTTGAAACAAATCCAGCATTTTGGCTTTTGGAAGCCGTTCGAGAGTCTCTATATAGTCCTGTCAATCAATAAAATAAGTTTATATTTTTGAACATTTTTCTCTATGATGCTCTAACTCATTTACTGTTGGTTAGGTTGGTAGGTTTAGAATTTAGGTTAAGAACCCGAATCTCGGCTGCCTCGTTCGATATATCAGTATCCTTGCCACGAAGATCCTGTAGCGCAGCTTCAAACTCTTTTTCATGTCCTATCTTTGCCTGCATTAAAACAAAGAATTTTATCCAATTCCCCATTTATGTTACTATAGTTCACAGTAAAAAAAAAAAGATTCCATTATCTGTTCACTGCTGTTTCATAGTTCATACCAGCCATCTTGGAGACTCTGGAATGAAAAAGAGTCCAAAGAGCAGAATTGCACAAGGAATAAGTCCTGCAATCACTCCACTTTTGAGTCCCAGCTTGTGTTATCTAGCTTTAAAAACACACTCAAACACACACATGGGTTTGCAGAAGAATGTTCAGGTATTACCTACCTTTGAATAAATGGATAAAAGAGTTTTTTACCTGTTAGTGCTAAAGTCCTCCATGTTAGAACTGTCCCTATTATGAATGCAATAGATACTCCACTGCAGATCATAAACTGTAGAATAAGATGAGCAAATAATCGGGTAAAACTGTGCGCATATTTCATTGTTTTCGATCTTTGTTGTGCATTTATATCGCACACTTATGAAAACTGATGCTTGTTCAGAAATTTACATTCACAACCTCAGGAAATTGTGATGATGATAATGAGTGTTGCTACTTAACAGTTACCAGGCACTTGTACCTGATTTATTGTTGTCAGTGCTCCTCGAAGATTCTTTGGCGCGATTTCAGCAATAAATACTGGAACCTTGTCATACATCCAACAAGCCATCACATTCACAGTCAGTACAGTTTACTGAAGAAGGTTTAGGAGTGAAATCCTAGAAGAGATAGGAACTCACCACATATGAGAAGACTCCCATCCCATATCCTGTTGCCAGTCTTCCAATGTCCAAAAGCAAAGCTCCCTTTTGTTTTCAGTCAAGACAGAAAAAAAAAAAAAAAAAGATTATTAATTCATATTTCAGCATAAGCAGTTCTGTTTAATTTGCAGTTTAAGCAATGATAAATTTAGAGGTGCAGAACTAAAAACCTTAGCAAAATAAATAGCAAGCCACCCTCCAGCACAAAAGCCTGTAGCTGTTCTCATTGCCTGCACATGTTTAGTGATGAACAAGATGCAACTTCAGTAAGGGTTATTTGTATTCTATACCAAAGAAAAACGGAAGCGTTCAATGAAAGGCCAGTTTAGTATCCATTAATCAATGATTTCATTCTCTGCTTACCCCTTTCCGTCCAATAAAATCAGCAATCGGTCCACTTGTGATTGCACCAATCATTGCGCCAAAAGTCAATATAGAACCAAACACTGAATACTGCACATTCAAAGATCAAGTGCACCATTTAAAAGCTGCTTCTGATAGTGAACACACCAATTGTGTTAATCAGAATGCTAGGTTTTAGCTAATCTAGTAAGCTGCAAGGAACAGGTTTGAAAATTCTCCCGTAGTAAGTTGTTGCTAAACTCTGTTCAATATAATCTTCCAACCATTTGACATCTTGGGTTCAATTATGTAATTTGTCCCAATCGTGTTGCTATAGTAATTTCCAGGGCAATACAGTTGATGGCAATATTATCTATTTTGATTTATTTTTCTCCAATATGCGCAAAACACGCACACTAAAAGATAGAGTAACCATATTTTCAAAAAAATACCTCCGCTAGAGTCAGAGAGAGGTCCTCCCTGATGGCAGTCTGAGTTGGTGACGAATAGCCTGCCTGAAAATAATATTTGGATATAGTTTTAGATATAATAGAAGTAATATTACATGCAAATTAAGCTCATTATAGGACATTTTCTCAGCTGTAGAAAGCGAAGGGTGGGAAGGTCTTACACAGGATCCAAACTCAAATGAACCGCACACTGCAACAAAGGTGCTGAAGTAAACTTTCCATAGACTTGCTTTGCTGCTTGTCTGATCAGTGTATCCGTCTTCTGCATCGGCCATATTATTCTCTTCTTGCAAGAGAGCTACGCTTACCTCTTCTTGAACACTACTGTCGTTACCTCTCTCTATATCCTCTTTGATGGCCATTGTCTCCGTCACTCCTATATTTTAACTTTCTGTATATTGATACAAATGGAAAGGAGAAGCAGCTTGAAGTAATATGTTCAAGGTGAAGAAGATATTGGAAAAAAATGGGAACCAAAGGGACCTTTCACAATGCAAGGTGGAAATTCCAGATGGGAATTCCCTTTTATTTGTCAAATTTACAAATGTGTTTCTTTTACGTAATTGAAGCCACATAGCGGCATGCTAGCGGTTTTCTTCATTCAGCGGCTCCACGTTGCTGTAATTTTTCTAAAATGAAGTACATTACTTTGACAGAAGTGAGCAAAGCTTTGTTGGTATATGCTGCAATTTTCAAATAAATAAAAGAAAGAAATTTAACATAGATATGCAACAGGAAAGCATGGATGTTTTTTAATCAAAAGACCATTTAGTATTGTTGATAACACGTAGTAATTGCTGATGATGACTAGCCGCCATTGTGGCCCATGGCATTTAGTCTCCTCCTAGAGACCAAAAAAAGGAATCATTTTCAAACACACATGCTCTCTCTCTCTCCCCCCCCCCCCCCGGCCCCCGATTTGGTATTTTGTTTTGTACGATTGAGTGGTTCCCATCTTTGTAAACAGTGAGCAGACATAATCAAGGAGCTACCAGTTTCAATGGAATGACTGGTAGTTTTGAAATTTACAGAGTTTTCTGTACTGTGATCAATATCTTTCAAATATATTTACAGGCCAATCTGGCGAGGCTTGATCAATTTTATTAAACGAAAGTTAGAAAACAACAAATTAGTTACTCCGTTCTTGGACTTGGATCGGAGGATGAAAATGTTTGGGTAAAAGATCACACGCTTCATAAGTTTGTTGGTATGGGTCATTGTCAAAGAATCAGACAACAGAAATGATAAATATACAACATTAAAGAAAAGATAATGAGATAACCATGAAGAAATTAACCAAGGAAGTAGGTTGCAGTTTGTGATGGGAAATGCCTTCTTTTAAGCAGTTATTGTGCTCAATCAAAACTCATCTTCTTCAAAGTCCAAGCTCATTCTTGACAAGCAATTTTATAGTTAACGGTGACTGGGTCCCAGTTGTACATATATTTCTGAGCTAAGTCCTAATCCTCCAAAGATAAAATATTAATAAAATGTGTCTCATTTATTTTTTTTATTTTTTTAAATATATTTTATAAAATATATGTCATTTTATTAATTTTTATTATTAATTTTTTTTATCATCGGTGTTAATATATAGATATTTGTTATACTGTCAAGCTCTTGTTGGGGGCTAAGGGAGGAAATTGATTTTTTATATGTTGATTTAGTTATTTCGTGTCCGGGAAAAGAATGCAATTGTCTGGGAAATTGGGATGTATGGGATAAGAAATGGGTGGTCCTAACTTAAAGATTCTTCGAGTGCAATAACACATATTAATGAAAGCTTCATTTAGCTGACATTTACTACTTTTCTAGAAGTTTATCCACGAATTCAATCAAAGAATAATAATAACATAAAATGGCATTCAAATATACCTTGTAAAGGTAATTAAATTTCACTTTCAACGCCATAGACCCTTTCACTTTCTTTTTGTTTTAAGTTCTTTCTTTTTCTTATTTTTTGAACTTAAAAATGTTCAACAATGAGAAAACATATTTAAAAAAAAAACAACAAAACAAAAGAAAAACAATGAGGAGAAAAGTGTAACAGCAAACAACATAAGCAAACTGCAAAGCATGGCAAAGACATTTTTTAACTGATGCTCTTAACATATTAATCTATTATTTATATTAATATTATATTAAATGGTTAATTTCCTCTTTCTCTCAAATTTCTTCGCAATTATACCCAGTAGTCTCTTTGATTATATGATGGTTATACATAGAAAAAAACCATTTTTTTTTTTTCTAAAGTTTGGAAGTTGCCCACGTGGCCAGCCCAAAGAAATATTTACAAAGATGACCCATAAGGCTTTGCATCTGGCAATGTATTTGTATAGGGTGGGCCTTATATATAAATTCAGGTCAGATCTTCAAGAAATTGAACGTCATCTTCATTCTTCAGTTATTGTAACTTACTAGCCTCTTTTTCTTGCTTTGACTAGTGGTGGTAGATCGAGCTAAAACTCCGGGTTCTCTTCGATTTAATGTTGCTCATTTACTAGTCATCTCTAAGACATTTGAATTCACGTTTAAAGACCGTTTGGTTCACAAAATTGCGGGTCAAACTCTAAGATAACTACCTCTTGCCATCTTATTTGCTGCTTTCATTTACCCTTTCTGCACATCAAATTCAGTCATCCAGGTTGATTAATCCTCGAGCTATGGCTCCTGAACTGCAAGGATGCCTCCACAGTTCCATATTAGATGCAGGTCCTGGCAACTGCAATGGATGCACTCTTCTCACTCTCAAATCTCTCGAAAAGCACGTTGCCGAAGCGAAAGCTGTAAATATCATTGTTTCTCTACTGATTTGCCAAATAAAAAATATGCGCACCAGCAGCATCACTCATTTTTTTTTTCCCGTCCAAGCTTTAGACCAGCATGAGCTGCATCAATTCTACACTACATGATTTCTTTTGCAAATTTACCAACTTTCTGCTGTTCAAAAGAATAAATACGTAAAGAATAGATTAACCCAACTGTGTTTTTTTTTCTTTCAATAAAAGAAGGCATCAAAAAGATTTTATCTTGCATCAAATTCCATATATACATTCTAAATATAGTATGTATTTAATTAAGCAGAAGTAACATAACTTATGAAAAGCTACAAAGGAGGCAACAAGGTTTAGAAATGAAGTTCCTGCAATAACCTTGTTCTGCATAAGACCAAAAATCCATGCCACTTAGGTTGGCAAAAACGTTATAAATGAAGGAAAAAAAAAAACGAAACACAAAGCATCATTTGTTCAACAAATCAATTGATGCTTTGAGAAAGTTGCTATACTGTACTGTGTACACCATTATATACTTATAAATTGACATGCAATTGTGTGCCCTATATCGTTTGAATTCAAATGAATCTAACTTGATTGTAAATCTATTTTATCTTTACAACATCATATGCAATTCTAAACTCGAGAAGCACAAAATCTAACTAAACCATAAAAAATCAAGTTGAGCATACCAATCAGGGAAGCACCGTTGGAGAGCTTAATAATCCAATTGTGTTAGGTTGTGCTTTAAAAACTTCTGTTTAAGAGCCTGAACTTGTCCCTTCCTCCTTACTGCCAGAATGATGACTACTTTCATGAGTAAACATCTGATAGCCCGCAGAACTGGAGACCTGACCTGAGCCATTACTGCTTAGAGATCTCTCAATGTCATCAATATGAGCCACCAGAGAAATCGGCCGATCAGGGATTGACGGAACTGAAACGTCCGTTTCCAACATTTTTACAACCTGATCCATGAATGGCCGGCATTGTAACTCTGGATGAGAGCAAAGAACCGCTATCAACACATACTTCTCCATAACTTCTGGTGGCCCCAACTCCGGCATGCCATCTTCGATAACATCCAAAGCTCTCTCACTCTTCACCAACGACCAAGCCCAATCGGCCACTAGAGAAGGTTGGTTCTCATCACTCATAGTGAGTGCCTTCTTTCCACTCAACAGCTCAAGCAGGACTACACCAAAACTATACACATCACTCCTCTCAGTCAATTGCCCATACAATGCATACTCAGGGGCAACATATCCCATTGTTCCAGCTACCCTAGTGCTCAAATGTGTCATCCCCTCCGGTGTAAACTTTGCAAGTCCAAAATCTGCTACCTTGGCCTCAAACTTCTCATCCAACAGTATATTACTCGCTTTAATATCCCTATGAATGATGGCTGGCTGTGCCCCATAATGCAAATAAGCCAGTCCCCTAGCTGTCCCTAGCGCAATCTTTTGCCGAACAGGCCAACTAAGTCTCCTTTCCACGGAACCAAACAGATGATCATACAAACTCCCATTCTTCATTAAATCACAAACAATTATCCTTTGATGGCCCTCCAACGTGGTCGTGGCTGAACAATATCCCCTCAAAGCAACGAGATTCACATGCCTGACGCTAGCAATAACCTCAACTTCATGCGCAAAATTGGCATCACCAGTAGCAGAACAATTTTTGAACCTTTTCAAAGCAACCTCAGAGCCATCATGCAAGTAACCCTTGTACACATTCCCATAGCCTCCTCTTCCAATAATGTTATCTCTAGAGAAATTCCTAGTCGCTTTCTTAATCTCATCGAAAGTAAAGTTGACCAAATGGGTACTTTCACTAATTGAAGCCAACCCAGAACATCCCAAACTACCACCCATCTCGAGATTCCTAATTCTCTCTCTCCATTTCTTTCTCTTCGAATCCTGATATTTTCTATAAAGAAACCAAGACCCACCAATCGAAAGAGCTAGACCAACACCAACCCCGATCAATACACCCAAAATCACACCTCTTCTATTACTTTTATGATTACTACCGCTATCACTAAGCTCAATCGAAAATAAACAATAGGCCGTATCTGCATCAGTTGGTCCCAGGTAATTAACAACAGCAGCTGCATAAATATACGGGTAGGCCGTACAGTCAGACTCGTTTGCAGTTGAATTGTGGTTCAAGTACGAAGCTTGCAAATTGGCCAAGCTTCTAGTACAGGAAGCACAGGCCGAGCCCCGTAACGACTGGTTACAGTTCGAAACGACGTCGGTTAAGGTGGTCTTTGGGATCAGAGCTTCGAAGTCAGCTTTCGTGGTGAAGTTCATGCAACCTTGGGAGATCCAAGTGGTTTGGAAACCGCAGGAGGAACGCATGTTGAAGTTAGGGAGAAGGGATTGGTAAGATTGCAAACAGGAGTCGGAGGAGTTTAAGGGAGGGATAAACAACGCGGTGCGTTTAAGGTAGTCAGAGAGGACGAGGCGAAGGCCCAGGCGAATGTCGTCGCACTCCATGGAGGTATTGAATCTGGGACTGCGGTTAGAAAAGAGCGGGCGGAGGATGGTGAAGTTTAAGGGACATGAGAAGGTGTCGCTCTGAGCAAGGCATGGTGGGGAAAAAGTTAAGATGAAAAAGAAGAAGAAGAAGAAGAGAAGATGGTGAAACTGAAAGGACATTTGGGAGGAAGCTGTTATAAGCTAGCAAATCATTGGGGAAAAAAGAGATGAAGATGGAAAGAAGGAGAAGTGGGAGCTGTTGGGAATGACTGGCTGGTTTTGGTTGAGAATTTTAACTTGAAAAATGTGGGGAAAAGGAGATGGGGAAAGGGAGTAGTGCTCCATGTGCAAGGAAGCCTATTTGACTAGTATTTGTTTTGTTACTACTTACGAGAATCGAGATCGAGAGAGAGATAAGAGAGTTGATTTACCAAACGGAACGATGAAGTGAAGACGCGAAGAGAAGAGACTTGGGGAAAGAGAGAGGGGGCGGGCGGCTGAGAAACCGAGTTGGCAAATACGTGGAGGAAGCTGGAAGCCTTGTGTCGTGTTATGTTAGCCGATAACGTGGTTGGTTTTGTTCGTTTGTGCTCCAACCTGGGTTCCAACTCACACGTTTTCGGTTTTCAAAATTTAATTTTAATAGTGGTTTAATTTCTTCTTCTTTTTTTTTTTTTTAAGAAATCAATCGAAAATGACCGAGGTAAAAATCCCTTTAGATTCTCTGAATGCTTGAATCAGATCTAACTCATGAAGTTTCAATATACATATATATATATATATATATATATATGCAAAGGAGAGACTGCAAATGACTTCAAGTAAACTGGTATTTTTCATAAGTA
>JBBYHM010000007.1:570590-581786 GCA_038381775.1 Adansonia rubrostipa
TTATTAATTTTATTCGAAAATATTTTAATTTGGTTGATTTTTTTTAATAATTATATTTATTAAAAAACCCAAAAACTCCTACTGTTTTTTCCTAAGTGCCTAGAGACCTTTCACTTTCACTTCATTTTTTCCCACCACGTGTTTCTTTTTAATTTTTTTTTTCATTTCCCTTGTAGGGATTTATCTATAATTGTCAGCCTCTTCTTTTTTTTTTTTGGTATTTTTTTCTCATGTTTTATTCTCGTTGTCCTCTACCGATTCTCTTATCTGCCACTCAATATTTGTTTGATAGATTTACCATTAGAAAAGAAAAAAGCATTTTTTTTTTTTTACAATGTGGTTAAAACCTACAATTTATTGATATAGCAATAATTATCACCAGATTTCCAAATATTTCCTCCTAATTGTTTTACAATTTTAAGTTTAATTTTCATGTCCATAACTTTTTTTTTTCTCTTTAAACAATTTCAAACTAAATAATAATTTGTAATAGAAAATATGAGAATCTACTACTTAACAAAAATATATCTATATAACCATTTGAATTTAACCAAAATTTAACGACGAATTAATGATAAAAATGTAATTTATTTTAATGGTCCCTCGAATTGATAGAGTTGAGGTATTAGAGAGTAGTCAATTTAGACCTTATTGTTATAACAAAAAAAATAAATAAATAAGAAAAAAGGGTGAATTTTGGGGTATAGAATATAGATTAGCGTAAATGTGGGGGTGGGGGGGGTGAGAAGCTTAAAGTCGGCAAGCAATGACAGTTTACAATAAAATAAAAGAAAATTAAGTAGAATTATTTGAGGCAAGGGAACAAAGTAAGTAGATTAAGGATTTTGTCCCAAATGGTGATTAAATTAAATTAAAAGAAAAAAGAAGCAATTTATTGAGAATGAGTCCACCATGTCCTATTAGAGAATAATTTTTTTGCAAAGAAAAAAAAATAAAAAATAAAACAGCTAATTTACAATGTGACAGCTTCATAATAAGACAATTAAGAAAAAATAAAATAAAATAAAAATAATTGAAAACATAAATCCTTTGGCCAATGCTAATCTATCTATCTAACCAATAAATGTAAAACAACAAAACTTTAAAAACAATGAAAATTAAATAAAAAAAGTGTGAATGTTTTGTTGATTTGAAGATGCAAAAACTAAGGCAAAAGGCATAGAAAAGAAGTCAAAATTGAAGAGAGACAGGGGTTCCACTTCTATGTCCTCATCCAAGGCTTAGCTGTTGCTACCAATTTACTTACTGCCCCAATTAAACCCTTTAAAAGCAATCCAACAGCCCTTAATTTTTAATTTTGTTTAAAAAAAACAACTTTTTCCAAGAGTGGTCCCTTACAATATTTTCAAAATTCTCAACCACTGTTTGAAGACTTTTTCTCACTTTCTAACCCTAAAAAAGAACCCAATTTTTCTTTCCATATGCCCATTCTTTCCAAACTTTCAAACCAAAAAACAATTTAATAATTTTGCATTAATAATATTTACATATATCATATTATTTTTATTAAACATGTTTAAATATATTACCTTATTTTAATATTTCTAAAATCATCAATTTAAAAACTTTTATAAAAAAACGACGTGGGAAGATGGCGAAGGAGCGCGATTTTGACTTATGATCCACGCATTTCCTTTGTTTTTTTTTTTAATTTATGATTCCAAAGATTTTTGATTGGTTGGGGTTTGGTTTTAGCTTTAGACTGAACCAGCTCCCCACCCCCCACCCAAAAAAAAAAAATGGTTGCTTGCTTGCGGTTGCCAGCAGCCTAAGTGGTCCGCCTACGCCACACGCTATCTTTATGCACGCTTTCATTACATTTTCCCAACGGGGCCAGAGCAAACATATTTAAGATATAAAATCCTTTTGGGCGAAAACATCCTACCAGGTTTGCATTCAATCAACTTACTACTAACAATCTATTATTATTATTATTTGAATTGAAGCAACTGAATTTTCTTGTCAATTGCTAAGCAAATTCTTTAGCAAAAATTTTAAAATTTAAATTTAACCTACAATATAATTTCATTACAAAACATATATTTCTTAATATGTACTTAAAGAAGTTCACTGAATCCCACCAATCAAATCAGATTTTGGACTTAAAAAAAAATCAATCAAATTAAATCTAACTCAATGAATTTAATTCATGAAGAGCTCTCACGACAAATATTTATTGGAGCGGATATGATTGGCTAAATAATAAATAGGTAGCTGGAAAAATATTGAAAAATATACTAGCGGACGAAATATAATCTACAAAGTTGATTTAATATTTTCGTGGCGCGTCTTGTACAATTGACACATATTATAGCCAATCACGATGCCCCTCGGCCTCGTGCAAAGCCAAAATATCATTTTCATTTTGTAGGGTTCTGAAACTTGACCACTATCCTTTGACTTGGCAAACAAGTAGCAGTAGGCAGTATCATTTTCATTTTCAAGTGTCAAACTTGCTATTGTATTTAAGATGTGATAATTTTGTTTGAGTTACTATTATAAACTTGAATCTAATAAAAAAATAATTATAATATAATATAATATTAAATATAATATTAAATATAGTTAGATATAACATATATTTAAAAATATGTTAAAAATCAATTATGATAAAAAAAAAAAAGTATACGAATATGCAAATTGTTTTATACTTCACAATCTCTATCAAAAGTTAAAAAGAGAAAAGAGCATTTGCCATGCCTAGCAGACAAAATACTTTCTATCTGAAAGACTGAAACCTACCAGTGGTTGATCTCATCCCTTGGAAAACAATTGTAAACGCTTTGTTGAATAAAGAACATGTCTCAAGCATGGCATCGTTTCAATTCCAAGTTTAGAATTTGCTTCATCATAACAAGAAAAGTGGCAAAAAAAAGCAGGAAAAAAAAAACAACACAAACACTGGCTGTTCAAGAGATGTGGTCGATACCCAGAGAAGCAAAGGTTTCAGACATAGAACAAAATCTTTATATCAAGTTTAGACCAAAAGTATAACATTAACATACAAGTTCATAACAAGATATGAATATATATTCCACTTGTTCTGAAATTAGTGCTTTAACAATTAACTATTCATAAACCACCAAGCATTACCCCCTACACCTGTCTCTTCCCATTATTTGTCACGGGAAGCTGACTGAGGTAAGCCTTTTATATCTGATCAGTGGCTCATCTCATCCTAACGTTGTATGAATTTCCATAACAAGTTCCTATCCTTGGACCCACTAAAACAAGCGTTCTCACAAGACCTACAAGCCGAAACCTTCGCAGTTCGTCATTCAGGGTGAGAACTGAGAACAACCAGTCACCAGAGGTGAAGAACTACATCACCACCACAAAAGGGTAACCAAGTAAGAACTTAGTAATAACACTACACAAGCTTTATAGCTACACACCATCTGAACCATCACTTCGAAAGGGAAAAAAACGACCGACCGAGTGAATTGGCAAACTTTGTTACCTATGCTGCCTGTAGTTGGAAGATTAAAGTAGAAACTATTAACAGTTAGAATTCACAAAGTTCTTTATCTCCTCCATGAGGCAATAGAAGTGATCGTTGTTCGGCAAGAAGTAGAACCCGATTGTGGCCTTCTCTAGGAAAAGAAGTTTCACCTCTTGACCCGAATTTTTAAGTCCTTCAACGTATGCCAATTGCCAATCTTGAATGAGATCCAAACCAGCCACAACAACTAGACTTTTGGGGAACTTGAGTCCCTCAAGGCTCCTGCCCCTCGGGCCGAATGGATTGCAAGCCGGATGGTCTCTATCTTCCCCTTCGGGTAGATAAGCTCTCCAATACCAATCACGGTCGTGCAGTGTGACAAAATACTTGCCATCCAATCTCTTCTCGGATTCTGTTCTCCTCTGCCCACCGAACATTGGATGAAGAAGAATGTTGCCTAATACCTCAACATCGGCTTCGGCCGCTCTCACGGCCACATGGTGAGCTATATTTCCACCAGAACTATCTCCAGCCAAGTAAACATGAACTTTAGAATCCTTTCCACTTTGAAGCCAAGTTCTTGATTTAACCCACTCGAGAGCTGCCCAACCATCATCATATGCACAAGGGTATCTATGTTCAGGTGATCGGCGATAATTCACAGACACCACAACAGCTTTACAGATTCTAACAAGGCGGCGACAAAAGGTGTCGTAGATAGCACTATTTGCAGAGGAATGAGCGAAGCTTCCACCATGGAAGAACACTATGACTGGCACAATTTCCGTGGTGCTCAGAGGTTTTTCAAGGTCAACAATGCCCCATTGAGCCTCGTTTTGAGAAGATGGCTGATAAACCCTGTTAAGAAGGCCAGTGGCGCCATCCACATGATCAAAGGAGAAAACGCCATCGACCGGGTTGATATTGGCAGGGACTCGGCGGTCAAGGAACTCTGATAAGTCTCTGTTAAAGGTCCCATCCGGACGCCGCTGTAGATTGTATGATAGCTTGAAATTGGAAATAAGGACCCAGGTATTCAACGGAACAACCCTCTACAAAAACAATAACATAAAAATCCGAGCGATTAGAAGCTTTGATCATCAATAATAATATGCTCATAGACTTGAAAACCGAGAAAAAGACTGATCATATTGCAAAGAAGATAACAACTTGGCACCAATAACAAGCAAATTGTGGAATGAGGAATAACAAGTTGGCACCAAAAAAGGGAAAGAAGCAGTGGGGGCCAAACCACAACTTCAAAAATCTTCAAAAAAAGTTGAATTTTGATCCTTTTCTTGAACGGAATTATTATTCTTGAACGTATCAGAGTAACTTAATAGGGACACAACAAACTCAATCCCAAAAATTAACATTTTTGAAGAAATCAAAAGTAAAATCAAGACAATTCCCACAAATTATTCCATTAACCACAAATCATAATTTGACAAGAATTTGGTTTAACCCAACAACAGCACTCACGAAAAAAGGTCAAATCTTTGGAACACAAGTCGAAAAAACAAAGTAACTTTCATTTGCTCGAAATGGAAGTCAAATCTCCCCATAACATCAGCTCACTAGAAATTAAAGAGAAAAAAGAGAACTGTTGAAACAAACAAAACCATCAGAACAAAATCACCAGTTTAATTTTCCAAATGGACCCCAATTGTCTACCCAAAAAGAAAAAATACCTTGGATTCATTGAGGTTGACCTCATTGCTACCAGCCATGGCTCAACAAACCAGAAACCAAAACCCCAAGAAGGAAAAAGAAAAAAAAAAAAAGGAGAAGATTTGAAGAAAACCCCCGGGGAGGAAATGATACTAATCTTCACAAAGACAGCCTCATAATAACAGGAGAAACTAAAGCAAGAGTGTGTATGTATATTGATTGCCCCCACCCTTATTCTCCTATATGGTTTCTTGGGTGTCTTTTCTTCGTACTAAGAGTCTGTCGCCTCCCTTTTATCTTTTTCGATTGATTCCTCGTTCCGAGTTTTCTTTTCTTTATTTTTCTGAACAAGAAGGGACACTTCCTTTTCTGCAACAAGGAACCAACAAGAAAGTAAAAAAAAAAAAAAAAAGACAGAGAGAAAGCAAAGATTTATATATTAAAGAAAGTACATAAAACAAACGGAGAGAAAGAGAGAGGAAATGTTTTTAAGGAGTCAATGGGGAAAACGAGAAGCGATGGAGGAGGAGGAAGAGGAAGAGGGAAACGAAAGAGACGACAAAAGCGGGGCGGCCAAATTAAACTGTTCATGTCCCTTTCCCATTTCTTAGCCTATATAAACTAACTTCTTCCTTTTATCTTTCCCTTTATAGACATATGTATTTATTTATTTTAATTTTATATTATTTATTTATTTATTTATTTTATTATCATAGTTTGCTTTTGATGTTTATGCGAATTGGGAAGTTGGAAATGTTCTTTGATGTGGCTATTGGCTATTGACAGTCCTCTTTTTCTTTTCTCTAATAGGGATTTTTTAATTATTTAAAATATTACTTACAAATATTTATTGATGAAGAAAACTTTTACGTACAAGTAAAAACAAATTATATAAATCGATAGGGCGAATATGACCATTTCAGTTCGTACTATTAGAAGAAAATGTTAGGAAATTTTATAATTATATTTTCAACAAAAATTGAAAGTCTAATTTAATAATTTCATATATTCCTTATTCCGTAAAAAAAAACCTAAACCTGGAACATGAATGATGGAAAGTTCAAAATGAGTTACAGTCAAAGTAATATATTTTAAATTATTGATAGATTCAATTCTAGTTTAATTAATTTATTAATAAATAATGTTTTTATTTTAAATTTAATTATAAAATTTAAAAATATTAAAATTAATATTTTTTAAAAAAATTTAAAAATTTTTTTTATTATTTAAATCTAAATCAGATCACGTCAAATTCCACTCGTTCGTATTACGGATAGAAAATGTGAAGGGGATTACAACTTTAGAGTTCAGACAGTTCCTGATTTTTTTTTAATAAAAAAAAAAGACAGTTTCTGGAAATAGCCAAAAGCGAGCACTGGTAATAGCTGTACAGAAGAGAAATTTTCGCTAAAAAACAAATAAAAGGAAGGAGACAAAGAGTTTTCCTGCGTGCGGCCGACGCCAAGGTACGTGGCGACAAGGTGTTGCGTCTCGACCCCTTTGGCCAAAACCCCTCGTGGGAAATCCCGAATCTACCCTTCCCAACCGCACCAAAACCACGAAACAGCCACTGAGAAGAAACGACATGTGTTTTGTCCGTTAGCGGAAAGCTCGTGACGGCATGTTTTTTGTCAGCCTGGGAGGGGAGGCGAGGGGAGGGAGGCGAGGGAAGGCTTTTTCTATTTCTTTTTCTTTCTTATTTTCCTTTTTTTATTTTTGGGTTTTCTTCTTCTGCTTTCTGGGTCACCTGCTTTGGATTTTGTCGTATTCCATGGGATAGAAGCGGGGGATATGGACACGTGGCATCCCCTGGGAGCTCCCATTATTTGACGGGTCCCACGTGAACACTCTTCCGCAAAGGTCCCCCTCTTAAAACAAGTTGATACGATGATGAATGATGATCAGAGAAAAAAGAAAAAGGCCAAAACTCTTTAGTGGGCCCTCACCGGTTCCACTGCTTCAGACCCCCATGACTTCAAAATATGCCCTCTGGAACCGCCACGTGTTCTCTTTCAGCTTGATTGATAGATTTTTCCTCTGATCTATCACCTGTGTCATGCCAGTGAACCTCCGCCGTTGGTTTTGTTTTGATGAAAAGATCCAAGCTAATGATGTCGGTTAGCTAAAAAATTGTTGACAAATCAAACAAGAAAGAGAACGCCGGGTACTTCGGTGGGAGACATGCCTATTTGTACTTAAAAAGGAGATTCGGGACCATTGATTTTTTTTTTTTTTTCTGCGACGAGAAAAGTTTAACATATATAGTATTCCCCAGATCCTTTGGATTTGAATATCTACGCAATTGGCCATATATTTTCATTTATGGTAAATCGCACAATTGGCAATCTAATTTTAATTACTTACAATTGTGGTCATCAAACTATGAAAATCTAACGTTGTGATCACCCATGTTTTTTATAAATTTAGGCCTTGGTTACTGCGTCATCAGTGACTAACGGAGAATTGATGTGACCTGGCGTGGTCGCATCATCTATAATCCACGTGACGCTTTGATGATAAGGTTTTTGAATATTATTAAAATAGGAAAATTAAACAATTTTTTAGAAAATATACATTTAATTATGTATGAAAAATTAAATGCACCAGTGCCTAGTCACTCTTCGCTAGTCAGTAACGAACAAATTGATCAAAATCAAAACTTACGAAAAATTGATGATCAAAACGTTAAATTTCATAATTTGATGATCACCATATAATATAACAAAAGTTGAGTGACTAATCATATAATTTACTCTTTCTTTTATTCTTTTTTGTTCCCATCTTGCCTTGACATTGTAAACAAAAGGGAACACCAAAAGTTATTTGTAATCAACATTATTTGATTTAAATATTCATGCTGATGATGGGATGACAAAGCAATGACAAAATATTCAAAATTAAATATAATAAAATTTTCTTATACGAAAGTTGAAAAAAAAAAAAAAAGAGATAATGCTCGTTAACCAAATCCGTTGATGATATATATATGTTTATTGACACATGTTACATGCATCTTATTTTCTTCTCTGATATGTATATATATATATTTGATAATTTAGAAATGAAAATGTTAAGATTTTAATCCACGTTCTCATACCATTCCAAATATTTGATTACTTTAACCAAAAAAGTAATTGGTATTCTTCTTCAATGTTGGTTTTTGATCAGACTTACGAAGTCAGGAATCAAACCAAACCCTAACAGCAAATTGACATCTTCAATTTCATTGATTTATTCTCCATTAGAAGAAGAAGAAGAAGAAGAAGAAGAAAAAAGTAGCAAATAGCAGAGTTAGGAGTATAATATTACTTCATTAGTCTCGTAATCTTTGTTTTTATTTTTTTTAAATAAAATAACCATATGATTTTGGTTTTTGATTTAAATTAAAACAATTTAAATAAATAAATTAGCAAGTAAGGGCAATAGCCAATAAACAAAAAAGATAATAATAAAAAAAAATGTGTCGACGGTGGCTAAGCATGTGCCACGCATACCACTGTACCAAACGTATGTTGCCGTGTTGCTTTGTAATTGTTCCTTCTCTTTTTATCCGCTTTTTTCATTTTTATTTTAATTAGTATTATTTTATACATTTTAATTGTCTGGTTCTTCTTCTTTCTTATCGTCTAGACTGGGTGTGTCGCCCTCTATGGTTTGTTTTATTGGAGGGCTTTTATTTTGTTTGTTTGTGTTGTTTCGGAGGGAGGGTGGGGGCATCCAAAGTAATTTAAGGTGCGGCCCACCTCGATTTTGGCCGCTTCCGCGGTAGGTCAACAAGTAGGATCTAGGAGGAACAGCTTTTGTCTGCTTCTGTTCGTTGGCAAAAATCTAACAAATAAAATTAAAATATTAACCTCAGACTCGTTTTAATTATAATTTAAAAACATGTTGTATAATTTTTAAAAATTCTTATATCTATGTTAATATAATATAATATATAATGATATTTAAAAACTTCTGTCAAAATGTATACTAAACAGCCGCAATCATCACATATAATTGAAACATAATTGAAAAACAAGGGGGAATTTTTGGTAATGTGTTTAGAAGTAAGAAAAGAGAACACTAAGAGTGACGTTGAACACATTAAACAATGAACGACAAATAAATAAGGTGTAAACATAAAGAAAAAACATGATGTTGGTATTGATAAGATTATAAGATTTTTGAATTATTTAATTTATTTTCTTTCTTTTTTTTTTTCTTTTCTGGGCTGAGATTTATTTAAGGTCTCAGTTCCGTCCAGAGACAACAAAATTACAGAAAATGAAGAGAAAGACGAAAAGAAAAAAACAATTAAAGCACGGAAAGTAATACATTTGCTCAAAAGGAGACAAAAATAAATAAATAAAATAAAGATTTTGTTAACAAATTAAATAAAAGTTTATTTTTATAAAAAAATTATTTATGTGGAATATAATAAAATATTTTCATTCTTTTTATATATTAAAACAATGGCTTAATTAGTACAAAACTCCTGTAAACCGCAGTCTACTTCTGGGGTCTAGACGATGAATATGAAAAGAAAGTAGATTTGCAAGCAGGGCAGGGCAGGCATGCTGGGCAGCACAGGCAAAGGCCAAGCAATGCATGTCAAAACTGGAAACATCTTTTTTCGCCTATTGAAAGTCGAGGAAAGGATGCAGCAGCAGCAGCAGCAGCTAGTCTAAAAGAGTTCAGAAATTATTACTATTATTATTATTATTATTATTATTATTATAAATAATTATTTAATATATTTATAGTAAAATTTTTTAATTTTATTAATAAAATTAAATATTTATTAAATATTTTTTATATTTAAAAAATAAAAAATAAATAAATGAGATATAAATTGATTTTTAATTTTATTTATAAAATTAAAAAATTTTATTATTAATGTATTCAATAATTTTGTTATGATGATGATGATGATGATGATGATGAAAGTGAGAATAAGAACAAACCGATAGTTGCATGAGCATGCATGACCATTGACAACCTACCCTAAAAACTTACTAATCTTTCTTTTCATTTTAATCCCCAATTACTGTAATAGTACCTACCACTAAATTTTATATATATATTACTATTACGAACTTTTAATTTTTTTTTTCTTTTTATCATCATTTTCTTGGAGCTTTTGGCTGTTTTATTAAAAAGGGGGAAAAAAAAAAGTAGAGAGCAACAGCGACTTCCAGGTGTAGCACAGCTTGCGTACTATTACTATCTTTAAAAGGTCTAAAAAATCAAATTAAAACAATTGACTATCTTTTCAGTTGATTACACGCCCAATATTTTTTTTAAATATAAAGTGGTTAAGAGTAAGAAAAAGAATTATAAATAATTTAAGATTTAAATTTTATTATTTTTAAATTAATTATATGAATTAATTAAATTAAATTATAAATTAAATTTTTTTATTTGTTATTCCTGTGTCCTTAGCCTCCACCGGATAATAACCAAACAACTTCCAAGTGGATGATTAATACGTTATTTCTCATCAAGAAGCACCACACCAACAAAAGAATCATTACCTAACTCCGTCGAACAATGTACATTGTATTTGTATGTGTTTGTTTGGTGTTCGAAGTAATTAGGTTATTCTCATTTTCAAATGCACAAAGGCTTCACGTGTCGCATGACTTAGCTTTGATCAAAGTCTTTTATCCCTTTACGTTATTATTCTTATTAAAAGAATACTCAAAAGTAGATGGAATTCTAATTGGATAAAATAAAAAGTTGGAACGCATGAATCTAGCCCATGTATATATATATATCTAGCGAAAGTCAAGAATTTAAAAAGAGAACATTGTTAATGTTAAGAATATAACCACTTACAAATTCTTTTTCTTTTTAAGTTTAAGCATAAAATTGATTTTTTTTTCAATTTAAAAATAATTAAATATTATGAATATTTAATTTCAGTGATCAGACGATTCTAAACAATCTCAAACTAAAAATTCTAAACCGTTGTTTGAAAACAGTTAAATGGTTAAACATTTGGGAACTAAGGTGATCATAGTGGCAAATATTGTTCCATTGTTCATCTAATGCCAGATATATACATACATACATACATA
>JBBYHM010000007.1:581886-616764 GCA_038381775.1 Adansonia rubrostipa
GGAACTAAGGTGATCATAGTGGCAAATATTGTTCCATTGTTCATCTAATGCCAGATATATACATACATACATACATATATATATATATATATATATATATATATATAAAGACATGGTATCGTTGGGGGGAATGAATTGATGAACGATGATTTGTTTGTTGGAACTTGGAAGCGGTGAGTCAGTTACATGAATGGTTAGCCAAGTGGGGCTCTTTTAAGTTTGGTTGTGTGGAAGGCACAATAACAGCGTGCAAATCTTTTTGTCCTCATTAATAACCAGAGAAGTTTAGTTAAGCGATTAGGGCAATGTCATACCATTTTTTTATTATTATTATTTTATTTTTTTAATCATTTCACAAGTCAAATTCAATTTATAATTTTGGGTCATCTTTCTAGATGGTGGACTGACGAGGACAAGAAAAAAAAAAAATGAAGCATGTTTAGCTACATGTTGAGCAGCCAGTCCTCACCTATAATCGTATTTGCTGATGCAATACTTAAAATCATATGATAAGAACGAACCTATGTTTTTTTTTCTTTTTTTATTAAATGCAGTAATCAAGGCCCTCTGCTGGCTTGGATCTTTAAGTCGATTTAGTGATGGATCGTTGCCAAAGGAGATTTATAAGGCCCATTTTTAGGCCCAGCTAGTTATAAAGCTGGTCCAGTTCACCAAGGCTTAATTTGGCTGCATCAGCTTGTCCTTTGTTTCAGGATGTAAACAAAGTGTACAGTTCCCAAAGCAGCTGTTGGTCTTCCAGATGCTTGCTAAGCTTATAATATGTTGCTGGTGTTTACTTTAAATATACAATTGAAACTAGTAAAAAAAAAAATACTGCCTAAAATAATGTTGTAAAATGACAGAATTAACTCTAATATTGTATTTCTTCCAGACTTCTTCCCTTGGTTTGTGGCATAATCTTTCCCAGGGAAGGACAGAAGCTTGTAATATCTAGTGAGCACCAGAAACATAAACACCTTAAGGACTCCAATTCATTAAAACGTTGTACGTGTAAGAAACCGCCCGTACACCAGACATATTTTGCCCTGTTTGGAAGAAAGATGAAGAAGTGTGCATTTGCTGCCTGTAAAAACTGTTAAATGAGTTATTCGGATGGTTACTCTGGGTTTTGGGATTTGGATTTTACTTGTAAAATTGCAGTTACAAAGCAAAGGATGGTGTTCAGCATGCCAGCATTTAATTATATATTATTTGACAAAGGCAGGACAACCTCATATGGTCAAAATAAGATGTGCCTGCCCCCGCTGGTGGCGCTTGCAGGGAACAAGACAGCAGTTCACTTGCAACGGTGGGGCGATGAGCGTGAAGTGCTCCAACCAAGTGACATTATTATCAGGATAGAGAAAGGGAATTTCTTGCACACCCCTCCCCAACCACACCCCCACCCCCCCCCCCCAAAAAAAAAAAAAAGAAAAAAACAATTCAGTGTTGACAGCCGACAGGAGAGGAAAGGTCGGAGAATTGACCACAGATTTTGCGAAGACAAGTAACATCAGCGAGTTCAAATACTACAAATCTAGTACTAGTTAAGCTCCTCAGTGCATGACAAACTTAAAAAATAAATATTTTTATTGATTACACTGGCAGTGGCACAAAGTTTAATCAAAAATTAAAATTTTGCTTCATGCAAGACCCAGATGTATTACCATTTAGGTTACAATTGCACAAACTGAAAAAAAAAATCAAAAAAAAAAAAAAAACTTGCCCCAACCCTGACCATTAAATTATCTGTATTGCACAATGGCAAAAATGCTATATCGGCCCTTTGACGATCTAATAAACTATATTCGTATATTACATTCACCGGTTCAAAACTAGAGCTTTGACAACTCCCAACCTATGCGTAAAAATAAACGAAGGCTACATCTTCAGCACTGTGCTACGGACAAAACAAGTACTAATGCATGCACGTGAAATTCAAGTTACCTAAGAATCAATTCTCGCACATAAACATGGGAGTCCTGGCTCAGAGCTTCTGCAAAATTACAAAAGTAATCTAGATCTTACATTATTTATATATATGCAAGCGAGTTCCGATCAAGCTCAGGTTGAGGGCGACCTCGAGTTGGTGTTGGTGGTCTTTGGATATTCAGCTCCTGTAGTGCGATATAATCGTATTATATATTAATATACATGCAGTGTGCGGGTACAATGTTTTTATACACCAAAATTAATAAAAATTACCTGCATCCATGCATCATCTGCAACGTGCTCTGGCGACATCTCTGGGGATTGAATTGGAGGTGGCAAGGGATGGATTAACTTAGGGACTATAACCAATCCTCTACCAACAACTAATATAGCTCCAGCATTGTTTGCAGTTCCTGGATCCATACACCAGATTAGGCAGCAAGAAATACCCAACCAACAGGGTGTGGCTAAATGCAATTTACTTACCACAATAGTTTGTTGCCGAAAAAAGAGTAATCAATTGACCCTGGGCAAATCGCTCAAACCCATCCATTACACATTCGTGAGCCCTTATAATAAGCTGTAGCCTGTTTTTCTTACAGAAGTCCGTCACGCGATCAGGCTGCATATGGCAACATAAATCATTGAAGGTACGCGTGCATGCACAATAAGAGCTCTACCACACATGATTAGAGGAAGTGCTTATGACTGTAACATACGTTATATAAAAATAAGATATTCAAACATCCACTAAATTCAAACAAAGACAAGCAACCTATGAAAGCAAATATACTAAAATTGACACCTCAGCGCAAATTGTTATCAGTTACTTGATATATCAAATCCAAATTAGGTGGTCCAGTATTCCATAGCTTTGTTGCAACTTGAACAAAGCCGTTCACAAAAGAGATTCTTCTGAATCCTTCGAATAAAAGTGAATCCTCGCATGATATGAAATGTCATAATAGATCCAATAAAATGCACAAATATTTTTCTTGCCTTTCTTCCTTTCTGAATTTTTTTTTTAAATGTATGACATAAAGGGCTGCCTTGATGCATTTAATATAAGAACAAACAAATTATTTTATAAATAAAGGAATAACTTGCATACCCCAAAAGTGACAAGCCCGGGACCTCTGGCATTAGGTCTCAACCCTTCTACGCTATCATTTTCTGTAGGATCAGACCTGAATAAGTAAATGAAAGCCAAACTTAGTCTCTCGAAATATTTTTATCAATTGAACCAATAGATTCAAAAAATGCATACCATAAAAGATCCATTAAGACAATGGATCCTGCATCCATTGTTATCGGCCGCTCAAGTTTCTCCATCTGTTCAACTGAATGTATAGATCTTCCTATGCCACCATGCATGCAGATAATTTTCTTTTCAATAAGGGCAGCAAGTGGAAGATAGTTGAATAGTTGATTGAACCTTGTCCATGCCCATATACCATCATTCTCACCCTAAATATAGATATATAAGCACATTTTCTCTGGAAAAAATAAATAATTAATCCACATAAGAATACTCATTCAGACCATTCTCTCGATACATTCAATACGGAAACCAAAGAGTGCATTTATGTCAGCAGCCTCATGGTTTCCACGAATCAAGTGCACATTTTCGGGATATTCAATCTGCATAATCATAACAAGACAACTGAATCCATTAAGAAATAGCACAAGGTTTATATCTTAGTCAAACTAAGACTCATTTGATCCAGAAGCTTGCCTTAAGAGCAAGAAGCAAAGTTATTGTCTCCAAGCTGTGCTGTCCTCGATCAACATAGTCTCCTAAAAACAGATAATCAATGTACCTAAAACATAAAGGACAAGGATTAAGCAATTTTGGAAACAAAATTCCAGAACCAACGATAAAATCTTAAGTAAAAGTCATCGGCCTAAAGTTTCAACTATGACTAGGAGTTATCTAACTTGCATGAGCAGCAAGACTATCAAAATTACGTAATGTCTCCTGCAGTTGAAGGAAACCCATATTCATCGAATAGCCGCATTAAATCACCAAATTGTCCATGAAGATCACCAAAGACTTTTACAGGAGCTTTCAACTGTAGGACTGTGGGTTCTTGCATAAAAATCTGTTCAGCAGCATAACAGAGCTCACCCACTTCGTAAGAATCCAAGAAAAACCTCCTATTAACCGGAGCTTTCCAATTTCTGGGCCTAAGCAGTGTAGAAATAACCTGCAAGAGAAATATAAAATTAAATTATTTTAAAAAACAAAAATGGAAAACAAATAAATTCAGATAATGCTTGCCTTTTTATGCAAGCCTTGAGGAGACTTCTGTCTAGCAAACTTTTTAGTAGGATAGCAAAGGTCATTATTAGTGGGAATCATCCGTCTGCTCTCATTTTCAAACTGATCCAAAGATAGCTGCCTAACCATCCCACCCAGGTTCCCCACAGCCTCTTTTGCAACCACGACCTGTGGGAGAAAACCATTAGAAAACCATGGCTGGGCAACTAGAGAACCATTCAGTCATGTGGGTTGCAATATACATACAGCTCTATAATGAAGGCGAACATCAGCCTCATTATCACTAGAATCTGAAACTGTTTCAGCAGCAGGTGAGTTGTCATCAGATACAGATGTTTCCTCTGCAGGAACAGCAGATGCAGCCTGTGCAGCTTGCCAGACAGCATTTGCTGCCTCAGCTTCAGCAGCAGAAGCCTCCCTCAGTTTCTCCATCGAATCTTTGTCCATGCTTTAAGATAAAGATTCATCATAAATAAATAATCCCATGGTGTGCATGTGCATGTGAGAGAGAGATATTATGTCATACCTCAAGCCCCCAGATGAAGGGAAATCTGGACAGTTATCTGAAGTTGTTTCAAATGAACTTGAATTAGGTTGGTTGAATCTGGGACTGGACAAATTTAAGGCTCTCTCAGGGGTAAACATGGGAGAATTAATGTCAGACTGAAATGGAGAATTTTCTGCAATTAGGAAATCATCTAACAGCATATCTGCAGAAAATTAAATAATTAATCACATAATTATCCAAGACAAGAAATTAATAGTGTAAATAATTCAATTTATACTGTCAATCAGGCTTATAAAATACAAAGCAAGTTAAGGCATTGTCACACACTAGAAAGAGCAAAGATGTCATATAGCTGTGAGAGATGAATGTGTGCATAATTTAAGATAGAAATATTTCATTCAAAGTATGCAGACATGCATGCATTTCCTTTGGTCCAAGAGTCGATCTACAATGAAATTCTCAATACCCATGAGCCAAAGGAAGACAGACTCATGTCTTCCTGTGCTCCATTTCCAATACCGCCCACAGCAGTTCTCTCTTCAGCAAACCAACAAAAGCTAATTGCTCAAAGAAACTATGCTTTAAAGGCTTCCTGTAGAAAAGTAAGTTTTCAAACATAGTTGTTGCAGTCAACCTGATGAAAACAAAGGGCATGAAATATTTATCGAATTCACATTGACAGAACACACTTATCAATACGATCCTTTTTATCCTTACATGCTAACTGCATATATGCCAAACAAAAGAAAATATCAGTAGCTTCTTAAATTTCTTTGTTGTATGGCAATCCAAAAATTGACAACTAAAGCAGTAGAGCCTATATATGAAGCCTTCTCCATTTGCATTATTTCTACTTTGTAAACTACAATATCATTGATTATTCCAGTCAAACTTCCCAAAACAACGCTCCATTGGTCTTTTACCAATACCTTAATTAGTCAAAATGAACCAGTTTACAGAGAAAACTCCATCTACGCTAGTTTCCGAATAGACTTTACTATCTTTACCTCCTCTAAGGCCACCGTGAATATATATTCGAACACCAACAGATGCAGCTGCATGGCGACAACGACGCATAAGTTCCAAAGAAGGATCATATTCAGCATGTCCCTTAGTGCTTCGTGAGGAAGTCACAAGCCCATTCCTGTCCAACCATACCCCAGCAGCAGTATCCAGTACTACAAAACGGAGCAAATATAAATAAACTTCAGATACACACAACTCGCACCTCAGACAAGTATTTAGAGATGACAAGCAAAAGCTTACCTGCAACAGCTGCTTCACCTTCTACTGCACGTCCACCTCTAACAGCACCTCCGGTAACATGCAACCGCGCTCCAACAAAAACCTAAAAGCATGCGAATGTCAGTTTGACTGTTTCTAAATCAGAAAAAGTGTTGCAGGGATATAAAAATTATCTTATGTTCATAACTACTATTTCAATAGCTCTGGCATCTACTTACCGCAGCATGCTGATACCTTGGTGAAGAGGACTCTCCAGGTGCAAGAGTCCACTCCCACTGACCATTCCTATGCATAAGCAGTCCATATGCATCTGCCATAGGCTGTAGAAGTATATATATAATCGATAAACTCAAAAAGAGCATCTCATGCTGAATGCCCACTCACCCCTAGAAAGACTGTCCAGAGCCTAATTATAGTTGGTGTAGAATGTTCATTAGAGAGGAAATTAGATCATTCAGTCAGATAGTTACATGGACACATACTATTCAAAGTAACAGAACTTAAACATCAAAACTGCTGTTAAACATTTACCACACTAATGAATAATGCTTAATACAGAATCACCTTTGACTTCAACAGTTCAAACCAACCAAAATTAAGAGTATCTGCATTTCCCCCAGAATAGTATGCATAAAGAACGTATTACGTGAGAGTAGTTCATACCGTCCCAGAAGAGTCTCTTCCACCACAAAGCAAAAACATGCCATCTGAGCGAGCACTAGCAGTTGCATACCTATAAAGAGAGTATAAATAAAGGGAATATTTAGAACACAGACTGTAGAAATATACCCACATTAACAGCCTGTGTATATTATTAACAATAAATGAACTCACATTCTAGCAGAAGGCCTATCGCCATCAGGATTTAGCCTCTGCCATACATATGGTTTCTGGCCAGTATCCAAAGCCCAGGCATCGGAAAGAACTCTTTTTCCTATTTAAAAATAAAAGAAAATAAAAGAGCCACGTTGCTTGGATTTCAGTGCAACCAAATAAACAAGACCAAGAGAAAATAACCAGACAAAGATGAAAATGCACAGAATTGACCGTGCTTCAATCTCAGTTGCCAAATAACAAGACAGGAAATGTGTATAAGTCTTCATGATACTAAAGCGTAATCTTTACTGAATACTGATATAAACAGTTTGGAACGTTGAGGAACATCTGGGCACTGACTGAATTTATCAAAGCAACCATGTTTCACCCAGCAAATTAATTTCCAAAAGGAACTAGGAAAGTTAGGATGTTGCCTATAACCGTAGATGATTGAAGAGTAATCAACAAAGCAAATAAGTTGACCAAGGCATAGAGCTTCATTTCTGTTTATTCATACTGAATTTTCCAAGTTCAATGCTATTCTATAGAAAATGAAATACACCAGAATATAAATGGGGTAAAGCTGGAAAATGAAATGTTCATACCATCATTTCCGCTTACAGTGACAAGGTATCTCTGGGCAACCAAATCCATAACATGGCCATAGCGAGGTCCAGGACCCTGCCCTTGCACAACCACTCTAGTCAAAGCAAACCAGCAAAAAAAATAAAAAAGAATCAGATTATAATGAAACAACAACAAATTATAATGAGAAATAAACAAAATTCGCACAACCCAAGCTCACCTATGCCACTTAAACTTATTATTGGTCAGATCTAGCACGTATAGATCATCAGTAGAATGCCCAGCTGGACCTATCCCACCCTACCCGAGAGAAACAAATATCAAGCTCGAAAAGGGAAAGGAAAAAATATATATATAAAACCAGTATTCTTTAGAGTTCATTCTGCAGTTTACACACCTGAAACACGACCATAGTGCCAACAGCAGCTGCCGCATGTGCAGCCCTAGGAGAGGGTGGCTCGCCGGCTGGTCTTATTCTGCATAATTAAATTAAAACCGTCCAAAAAATCATCTAAATTTTCCAGCTCTAATTATTAAAAAAAGAAAAAAAAAACCAAAAACGAGAAGGAAGAACCAGGGATAATCACCTTGTCCACTTTCTAGTAAGAACATCGTACGAATGAACTGAATTGGTAACACCAGCCAATCCTAAAAACCAAAAGAAGTAAAAATAATATATTAAAAAAAAATCATATCCAAAGTAAGAACAATGAGAGAGAGAGAGAGAGAGAGAGAGAGATGTTAACTGATTCCGGGAGCAGAAGAGGAAGAACCACCCTCAATGGCAGTGGCACCTCCAAAAAGAATAAGTCTAGGACCGTGCGTCTTACTGGCAGCGACGGCGGTAAGAGTGTGACCACATCTAGGACCAGGCGCATCCTCATCGGAGTCCCAATAAGTGTCCAAAGTCCGATAAGTAGGAGCCGGGGATAGCCACGGTTTCGAACCCATCCCTATCCCCACCCCACCGCCCACTACCCCAATCCCTTGCAAACAACAATATCACACCTTACAATTCCTACCTGAGATCTGTTACAATAACATTAACATTAACAAAAGGCTCAATAACCCGAAGATCGGAGCTCAGTGGTGGGCCCAGATTTTTGCTCGGGACCTCCTTTTCTTTTCTTTTTATTTGGATTTTAAGAAATCAAATTATTTTATTTGTCATACAAATTACGACATTGGGAGTGCGAAGGAAAAAGAACCCAAAGATCGGAGTTCAGTGGTGGGTACATATTTGTTACCGGACGCTCTTTTTTTTAATGATTATTAAGAAATTAAAGTATATAATAATTTATCATACAATGCAATTATGGTAAACTTTATAATTTTTATTTTCTCTTTCTCTAATTTGATTTTAATAAGTGGACAGTGGGGATGCTGAGCTGTGAAATTGAAGTCCCTGTAAGTGCTTTTACATTGTAGTCATTAGTTTTCTTGTATTTATTTTATAAAAAGTCTTTTAACTATATTATTTTATTGTTGGTTAATTTTTTGTTGTTTGTAATCAAATAATTGTCAAGCATATTCCAAGTAATTAAAAATATAAGGATTTTCACTTTTGCTCCTCTCTTTTCTGTAAAAATAATAATAATAATAATAATTCTTCACCCATCACGTTGACACATTATTAGCTTTTCTTTCTGGACGAAATAAACTTTTAGAAAGTTGATAGACTTTCTTCTTCATTTACTCCTTTCAACGTTCCAACACAGAAACCAAAGGCAGATATCAACAACGGCAATTAATAAATAGTATAATAATAATAATAACCATTCTGGGTTGGGCAGGGACCACCCCAGGCCAGGCCAGGCCAGGCCAGCCGGTACTTGCTCTGCTGACTGCACCAATGGTTGTATCAGGTCCCTCCACCCATCGCATTTCCAATCCTACACCAGATTGATTGAGGTGGTAAATGGCCTCTCTCGACGGTACAAGCGTATCATCAATCAAAAATTCTTAATTCCCTCACCAACAATTCCCAAATTTTTGTCGCTTTCGCTTTCTTCTTCATTATTATTAATTTCTAACTACAAAAACATTAAGTCCTTATAACCAAATATGGACCCAAAGAACAAGGCTCAAAACATGGCATGCCAAGGTCAAATACCTACAGCAAATCCTTTGTATTTTCACAGCAGGGGTTTCAGACGAGAATCAGCACATGCTTACTTTCCAAACAAATTTGCCTCCAGCCGACAGGTCAGTGGAAGACAAGACAGCCCCAATATTTTGAAGGTTGACCGAAATGCCCGCTTCATCACGATAGCAGTTCAAAGCATTCCATTATATATTTACAACCAAATAACTGAAGTCTAAATCTGCCTTCAAAAAGAGTCGGCTCCTATCTCCTGAATTAGTCTTTTACCTATGATAAGTGTCTGTATCATTCCACCTAATTTCAAGACTTCCAAATGACAAAGAAATTAAAACATGTCAAATAATGATCAGGGACAAGGATTTGGAAACTTAGCATGAACTTTGTTGATGTCTGCAATAATCTCGGATGTAAGCTTAACATTGCATGCACTGATAACCTCCCCAAGCTGCCATGATTTGGTCACTCCAAATACAGCACTTGCAACCAGAGGATGATTTAAAACAAAGGCTGCCATAAATGGTTTGAAAAAGAAAAAAAGTTTTAATGGCAACATAAAACAGAAATCAAAAGTAAGAAAGACAGCTGAGTTAAAACACTTAAGAAATTAACAGATCAAAGCTCTCTGCAGAAGCTGCTTAATAGCACGCTCAAACCTTTTGCGCTAAAGAGTACATGCATAACTCATAAATTCATGGAATTCCAACCTTATGGCTTGAACCAAAACTAGCTTTAAACTTGCAACTTTTGTGATTTGCAAGGGGCTTTGAAACATAAGAGAGGGTCAAAACTTCATATCCATTTTAACCGTACTTTTCAGAATCATTAAGGATCTCCTAATTTTAAGGCATATTATACTCGGAAGCTCTCACCAATGAATGGATACATGCGGTTTGATGGATATAATTGCTTGGACAAAGAGAGAGCAAATATCATTATGTGCATGCATGCGTACACAACTACATACCAATTGCAAGTGATACAGGATGAAGACCATATTTTTCTGCAATACCAAGGTATTCCTGCAAAGACAGGGAGATTGAATTAAAGACGTGAATTGTTATTCAAAAATTCAAATTCATTAAGCTTAAGAAAGATGCATCGCACGTAAAATTTTAATTTTATTCTAAACAAAGACTATATGCTGTGATGAAAAAGCTTTCAATGTCAAACAGTAAGATTTTCCAATAAACGTTCTTTGATTATGAACATACTCATCCACCAAAAACACCAGTATGCCAGCATGTCCATATGTACTCATACATTCAAATTGTACGTTTTGAAACATCCTTAAATATATCCTTCGTTAGAAAGACATAAGATTGATCCTAGAATGTAGTTAGAATCTGTAAATATTTTGAAATCCCTTAAATCAAGGGATTAGATATCCTTAAGATAAATGAGTTGACCTAGGAATTTAAATTAGTTTCCTTTTCTATCTAGGTTTCTATACTGATAAGCCTAAACTGTTTGTATAAAGTCTCTAGGTGAGACGACACATAAAGTGAGTATGGAATGAAGTTTTTCCTGGTTCTGTTTTAACGTGGTATCAGAGCCTTTTTTAGTTGATATGTTGGCCTTAATCGCCATTTTTCTAAGTCCTTATTTTTTCTTGGCCATTCTTATATGCCTTCCCTTCTTTAGGCCTTCATTACAAAACCCTTGAAAACCCAGTCCTTCACCTTCAGTCAAACCTGTCATGGCAGAGTTAAATATGTCTGCTGAAGAGACTACAGCAAACTCATCTGGAGATCTATAAAGCATCCAGGCAGCCTACCAGCTAACTAGAAATAATTACCTAAAATGGGCACAGTTTGTCCAAACCTATCTTAAAGGAAAGGGGAAGATTAGCCATTTATTGGATATGGGTCCGGAACCAACAGATCCAAAATTTACAGCATGGGAGGAAACAGATTCCATGATCATGTCATGGCTATGGAATTCTATGAATCCTGAAATCAGTGATAAATACATGTTCTTATTGACTGCCAAGGAGATTTGGGATGCAGTCAGGCAAACTTACTCAAAGGCCCGAGATGCAGCCTAAGTGTATGAGATCAAAGTGAAAACCAGTGCAATGAAGCAGGACAACAAAACAGTAACCGAATTTGCAAATTCATTAGACTGTGTGGCAGGAACTGGATCAGTATAGATGTATTCAGACTAGATGCCCAGAAGACGCTGCAATACCGAAGGCGTTTGTTGAAAATGATCGAGTGTATGTTTCCTCGCTGGACTCAACATTGAGTTTGACCAAGTGAGAGTACAAATTCTCGGCAAAGAAGAGGTACCATCTCTCAACGAGGTTATTTCCTTAGTACGGGCAGAAGAAAGTTGTAAAGGGGTTAGGTTGAAGAATCAAGAAGGATCAGCCATGGTGACCAAAAAAAGGGACCAGCTTCAATACAGAATGGCAGAAAAATAGATCTACCCAGACTCTCGAGACCTTCAGAAAAAGATGACAGAGAGGACCTCTGGTGTACCTACTACAAGAAGCCAAGGCATACCAGAGAGAGGTGCTAGAAGCTGAATGGGAAACCTACCACTGCAAGTCAGGACCAAGCCTGTAAAAGGCAGAAAAAAGGTCAGACTCAAGCTCACCACTGTATCTCAGTCAGATTCCACTTCAGAACAAGAGGAACAAAGGGATTTTAATAAGGAAGAGATCGAAAAACTCAGAGAAAAGCTAGGGGCTCTGGGAAATGGGAAATTCCAAAGCAAGTGGTGCCCATCTAGTGGACTACTCACAAACTCAGAAGGGGTATAAATGTTATCACTCACCTTCAAACAAATTCTTAGTTTCAACTGATGTGACCTTTGAGGAAGAACGCCATACTTCACACAACCTTATCTTCAGGGGAGCATGTTCGAGTGGAAGATAAGGTTAGGGACAATTTCCCTTTAGAACAACAGTCTCTACCTACACTTACAGCACCTACCCAACCTCAGTCTCAGATACAGTCTCAACCTGAAACACTTGATGGCAACAGGGTGAGGTGGGGTGGTTTTTTGCTCGCCCCGAACCCAATCCGACCACCATAAAATTTACCCGAACCCCACTCCGACCACGAATTTTCTGAAGACCTTAGCCCTGACCCCGACCCCGAAAAGAAATGCCTCTCCCGACCCCGACCCCGACCCGAAATTACACACCAAAATGAAAGAAACTGTAAATTTTCCTTTCATACTAAGTTGGACAATTGTTGAAATATGCAGAGGCAAGAGCAAAACTAAATAAAGATGTAGAAAAAAATAAAATAAATAATAAAGAAAGAGCATGAAAGATGCAGCAAAATCAAAACTAAAGGAATCAAAAAGGTACTTGATTGAGTTATGAGGTGGGGAAGAAGGGATTTAGAAATTTGGGGAAAAAGAGAAAGGAATTATAAAGGCGGCACTGGTAAGTAAGCAGAGCCGAAGAACCCTAGAAAATTTAAAAAGTAATAATAAAATCATAAGGATATTTTGGCAAAAATATCAGGGGGTCGGTGTGGGTTTATGGTAAACGCAACCCCAACCCGAAACCGATATGTGTTTTAGATTACCCACCCCAAAACCTTTTTTTTCTTTTTTGAAAAGAAAAAAACCAATCCTATAGGGTTAGATCGGGTTGGAACCCAACTTGTACACGTTTTATTGCCATCCCTAAACACAGCAGTCCCAGGAACAGTCCCAAACTGAAACACAGCAACCTCAAGCACAGTCTATACAGCTCACTCAACCTCAATCCCAGCCTAGTGTTGACACATGGAGATGTAAAAGGGTATCTTCAGTGAAGTATAAGGCAAATGGAGAGCTAGAGAGGTATAAGGCTAGGTTGGTAGCCTATGGATAAACTCAAACCTCCGGGATAGATTACCGAGAAACCTTTGCCCCTGTTGCAAAAATGAACACAGCGAGTGTTCTATTGTCGATAGCAGCTAACAGGATCTACAACAATTTGATGTCAAGAGTACATTTCTCCATGGTAACTTAGAGGAAGAAGCTTATATGGACATTCCACCTGGGTTTGGGGACGACTTAAGAGAAGGGGAAGGTATGTAAACTACAGAAAGCTCTATATGGCCTTGAACAGTCACCAAGGGCCTGGTTTGGCAGATTTGCAGGTAATGCTAGCTAATGGATACAAACAAAGTCAAGGGGATCACACCTTATTTGTGAAGCATTTGAAAACAGGGGGAGTTACTGTATTATAGGTGTATGTAGATGATATAATAGTGGCTAGGAATGATGAACTTCAAAAAGAATCTCTAAAGCAGTGTTTGACTAAAGAATTTGAGATTAAGCAATTGGGAAGATTGAAGTACTTCCTAGGGATTCAGGTGGCACATTCTAGATGCAGCATTTTCATATCACAGCAAAAATATGTTCTTGAGCTTCTAAAAGAGACAGGAAAAATCAGCTCCTACACCAATTGATCCGAGTCATAAACTTGGAGAAGCAGAAAAAGATCCAATGGTGAACAAGGTGATGTATCAAAGACACATTGGAAAGCTGATCTACCCTTTACATACCAAAACCAGACATAGCCTATGCAGTGAGTGTGGTAAGCCAGTTCATGCAGAGTCCAAAAGAAGTCCACCTACAAGCTGTCTACAGAATTCTGCACTACCTAAAGGGATACTGTTTCAAAGAAACACAGGGACAGCACTAGAGGCTTATACAGAAGCAGACTATGCTGGTTCTCCGGTAGATAGGAGATCCACTACAGGGCACTGCACCTTCCTAGGAGGCAATCTGGTTACATGGAGAAGTAAGAAACAAAATGTGGTGACAAGGTCAAGTGCTGAAGCAGAATTTAGATCTATGGCTCTGGGCATATGTGAGCTACTATGGCCAAAAATACTCCTAGAAGACTTGAAAATTTCAGGGGGTGAATCTATAAAGCTCTACTGTGACAACAAGTCAGCAATAAACATTGCACGCAATGCCGTGCAGCATGATAGAACCAAACATATAAAGGTGGACAGGCATTTCATTAAAGAAAAAATAGAAAGTGGTTTAATTCGAACACCATATGTGAGTACAAAAAAACAACTGGCAGATATGTTCACCAAGGGACTAAACCCCATACAGTTCCAGGATTGTGGTTTTTCTAAGCTGGGAATGGTAGCTCTCTACTCCCAGCTTGAGGGGGAGTGCTAGCAAGAGATATTGATCCTAGACTGTAGTCAGAATCTGTAAATAATTTGAAATCCCTTAAATCAAGGGATTAGATATCCTTAAGATAAATGAGTTGACCTAGGAATTTAAATTAGTTTTCTTTTCTATCTAGGTTTCTATACTGATAAGCCTAAACTGTTTGTATAAAGTCTCTAGGGTAGACGATGTGTAAAGTGAGCAAGAGATGAAGTTTTTCCTGGTTCTGTTTTAACATGTTTCTGGCTCAGTTTCAACATCCTTCTTGATAGGTGTCATCCATTTAACCCATTTGAATTAATAATCATACAATTACTCAGTATGAAATGCATAAACAGGTTCCATTTTCCCTTTCAAAGTACAAAACAGACTACTGTAAAATAATTTCTAGGTTCAAAACTTACAATAATTTGCTTACCATTGTAGCTAACTTTAGTGTGTTACTGTTCAGGTTGTATCGGGATTCACCTTCTGAATACCTCTCTAGAAAGCAGAAATGAGATTAAAAAAACTCGATGATAATTTGAAAGAATCTTAAAGAATGAAATATAAAACAAAGAGTTGAAATCGACCTCTGAAAAGATTCAACCGAGCATCAGGAGGACCAACATCTGAAGCAAAATACTTCCCTGAAAGTATGCCCATTGCAAGGGGACTGTAGCCCAACAAGTTGATCCTATAAAATATCGAACAAGTAAGAAAGAAAGAAAAAACCTTTTCATTAAGGAATCCCAATAATCTACACAAGTAAAACTAACTAAAGACCTAACAAAAGTAACTTCCATAGAATATTCAGAATCCTAACATTTTAGCGAGAAGTATATATGCCTTCTGCACAGTGAGGAAAAAACAAAGAATCTTACAACACTTCAACTAAGAGCAGCAGCTATGGACCCCTTTTGTCAAAATCATATTGCTGAGGAGGTAAATTCCGTATTTGTAATGATACCTCCTATTCAGAATGACAATTTAATCATAGAAAAAAAAAAAAAGAATATGATGCAAGAACATAGAATGCATAACTTATCCATATCAATCCTATGATTTCCAGAGATTGGCAATTGTAAGATTAAGGAAATTTTTTATTGAGATCCAATACATGATGTAATTAGAAATAATCTACTAATCTTAATTTATAAACATAAAACCTGCAGTATACCTCTCATGATGACAGCACTCAGCCATTCCAGAATCAAAAGTTCGGCATAGCAAGCTGTATGAATTCTATCATAAAAAATATAAGCTGTTTATCAGCCTCAACACATACAAAGTAGTGAGATATACAGAGGATATATCGCTTTTACCACAAAAGTACAGACAACCTGCACGCATAATATCTTAGGGTAGCTAGCATTATTTTCTGCAAAATGGAGGAACTTCATGACACCATATGGTGTTTCATTACTGAGTCCAATATATCTAACCTGCGAGTCAAAACAACAGCTTTACTAAATTTCGATGGTGAGATTTTATAGAGGCGAAACAAATTATATATCACTTACCTTACCTAAATCAACAGCTCTGCCAAGAGCATCAAGTTGTTCTTCTATGGGGACAGAAGAGAATTGTCGCACTGGGTCATACTCAGTTTCTCCAAACATGGGAACATAGCTGCAGACATAGCCATAAATCAGTTTAAAATGATGACTTTTGCATTAGAGAGAAAGAAACTAAAAAGAAAAATAAACCACAGGATATGACAATATCGAAGAAAGTCTTTCTCTTTTCTCCGTTTAAATAGTTTGGCTTAAATTGGCAACCCCACAACCCCGAACTGTCCCCTGGGGAAATAAAAAAAAAGGATAAGATCTACATACAAACCGGTCAGGCCAATGGATTAGATAAAGATCAATGTAATCCATTTGCAGACGCTTTAAACTGCAAAACTCAAACATGAAGCTGTTAGAGCATAAAGGAATAAAAACACACCCAAGCACAGGCATTCACCGCATCGCTCTCCTAGAAATCAAATCGCAGTAGTTTGGGGTAGTGCACATACATACACTTCGGGATACTATAAATCAAGTTCTGTTAGTTATGTGCGCTCATGGTAAAACCAAATATGATGTTGGTTAAGTTAGATAACAGTTCTCAATAACTTCGGTTGTGGAAGCATCTACTAATCCAACCTAGGAAAACAGAGGAGTAATTTAATTTTCAAACTTCTAATCAGGACTGAAAGAAAACCAAATTCAAATAGGTATACTTACAACTGATAGAAACTATGTCTATTAAAAGTTTGACTACCCAAAGTCCTGAAAGCTATTGATTCTTACATTCTATGAAAAAAGGCAACAAAAAATAAACAGATTCAGAGAGGTAATTGCAACTATTATTAATTAATTATAAGTTACACATTCAGCAAGTAAAAAGTTGACTGTCCAGAATACCAAAAGATTTTTAGAAGGTAACAAAATTACATACTTTTAAGCTATTTTACTCGGACTTGGGAGTGAGTGTGAGTCAAGACAAATATGCTCAATTTTTTTTCCAAGTTTTTTCCATACATTTGGAGAGTTGTACCTCCATTCCATATCTGGATATGTGTAGGACACAGGTATTTTAAGGAAAATGAAGAGTCAAAGCCACATAACTTTTAAGACTGGACCTAAACAGGTAACTTAACATGCAAGGACAGTCAGGAATTGGCAAGAGAGTTCCTTTTGCTGCAAGCGATAATGAAACTATACACATCAGATTAGCATAAAAGATCATAATGCACTAATTACACAGCAAAACAATTTCAAACAGGGAACAACACAGAGACATTTCCAGTGCCATTGACAATATAGGAACCATAACATATGGGACTAACCTGCCATCTACAGCCTCAGTAATATTCCTGGCATCTAAACATTTTGGCCCATCTCTAATCCAATTCATTTGCCCAGATGGCCCAGCAACCTGTCTCATACCGTTTATTGTGATCAGTATTCAACGCAAAACTTTTAGATGTGTGGCCAAGATTAATAGATTGACAGCTATAAATCATACAGAAATACTCAAGTTTGGGAATTTTATTTCCCACACAATGAGAATCATTATACGTCCACACAACCAATGGTATAAACTTCAAAACTAACTCGCTGCAATCTTTGTCAAAGCTCAGATCAACTGATCAAAAGGTATATTAGGAGCTAAGGGGGTGCCAAGCACAGAAACGCATTCCTTTCAATTGGAACAGATTCTATGGTGGATTGAAATGCATATATAACTTCGAAAATATTTTCACATTCAGACTCTAAATTGCTAAATTGAAATTCTTACTGCTACTGTAATGAAGCCAAAACGCACAACATTTGTTTTCCTTTTTCTTCATTTCCTGCAATGCGACTAGCCTAAAGCCCTATAAAATTTGCAGTTTGCTCATACTCACACATAGGTTAACTAAGATGGGTACAAATAAGGCAAGAAACAGAGCTAACCTTAGTAGCAATGACAACACGATCACGGGAGATTTTCCTCCTTCTAACCCATTGGCCAAAGTATTCCTCACTTTTCCCTTGAGTCACAGCACGCTGAGGAACTGGATACCTATACTTACAAAACAGAACATGAACTTAAATATACCAACGCCTACAAACCAAAAGAATACCAAAAAACCCAGATTGGGTATGGGATGAAGTAGGGGGGAAATTGTACATTTCGGCAGAGTCGAAGAAGTTGATTCCGGCGTCGAAAGCTTGATCGAGAAGACGAAATGACTGTGGAAGAGAGTTCTGCTCCCCAAAAGTCATTGTTCCTGAGGACCAAAACCAAAAGAGATAGAGAGAGGAATTAGAGTTCCAATTTGTCGGGAAACATGGGGCAGAGGACAGAATAGTCATGAACAAAACCTAAACAGAGCCTTGAAACTGTTAAATTAGGAGCAAGGTTGAAGAGAGGAACGGACATTCCTCTTAGTGTAAAGAAAAACCCTAGAGAAAAACGGCGGGAAATTCTTTCGTCTTATTACTAGCTATGAGAGGATAAAGGATGCTTCCAGGCTTTTCGCTACTATGAATTTAGCTAGCTGACGATAATAAGCAAAATTTGAAAACAGTTGGAGATGCAGGGGATCGAACCCTGTACCTCTTGCATGCAAAGCGAGCGCTCTACCATTTGAGCTACATCCCCCTTTGCCTTTAGCTGACAAACTTTTATTTGGTAAGAACACTAAAAACCCAATGAACAAAAACCCTAGACGTTGCAAAAACTTCCATTTTTGCAGCAAAATTCTCCAGTGCCGGAAATCAGACCTGAACAACAAACAACTAAACCTTCCTAATCAAACCAAAACCGAAACCTAAACCCAGGGGCCAATCTCCAACCCCGGAATACAAATACTGGTCTTCTTTCAAATCTACTCAAATCGCAAACCTCGTCTCCTCAATCTCTTCCCTCTCTTTTTTCTCCTTCCCCTCCACACCATTTCGCTAGTGCCTGCTCCGCTTCGCTCTCCCTCTTCCCTCCTCTCTCCCTTTCGGACGGCGACGTATCACCCTCCTCCAACGTCTCCTCCTCCGACGTCGTTTCATCTCTCTGCTTCCGTCTAGACGGCCTACTCTTAGCCGCTTCCGACCTCTCGGGTCTCATCCAAGTTTTCGATGTCAAAACCCGGACTCCACTTCGTCGCCTCCGGTCTCATACCCGTCCGGTTCGTTTCGTCAAGTACCCAGTCCTTGATAAGCTTCATTTACTCTCCGGCGGCGACGATGCTGTCGTTAAATTCTGGGATGTTGCTGGGGAAAGCGTGGTTTTGGACTTAATAGGACATAAGGATTATAGTCGCTGCGGTGATTGTAGTCCGGTAAGTGCTGATGTGTTTATAGCAGGTTCTTATGATCATACTGTTAAGGTTTGGGATGTGAGAGGCAAAAATTCGAGGTCGGTTTTGGAAGTGAATCATGGGAAACCGGTGTAAGATGTGATTTATTTGCGTTCTGGTGGATCAATAGCAACTGATGGTGGGAATTCAGTGAAGATGTGGGATTTGATAGGAGGAGGGAGGATGGCTTATTCCGTGGAGAGTCATAATAAAACTGTTACTTCGATTTGTGTAGGAAGATTTGGAAAGGACAATGGAGGGGGTGAGGCAATGGAGTATAGGATTTTGAGTGTTGTTTTAGATGGATAAATGAAAGTTTTTTATTGTGGCAGTATCAAGGTTACTCATTCAATGAGGTTCCCTCCTCCCCCTATGTCGGTTAGCTTTTCTCCAGATTGTAGGACTAGATTGATTGGAACCGCAAACGGGATTATATTTGCTGGGAGGAGGAAGCTGAAGGAGAATGTGCAGAGTGGCGGAGGGGGTGTTCTGGGTTTTGGGAGCAAAACACGGAGCCGGAGAGACGGGTTTCGAGGCTAACGTATTTCAGGTATTTCAAAGAGGGCAAAGTGAGTAATAGCTGAGGGGGGATTATTTGGTTCTGAGAACTAAGAGGGTCAAACTGGCCGAGCATGATAAGTTGTTGGAGAAGTTCAGGCATAAGGATCTATTAGTATCGGTTTTAGGTAGGAAGAACCCGGAGAATGTGTTTGCTGTAATGGAGGAGTTGGTGGCTAGGAAGAACTTATTGAAATGTGTCTCGAATTTGGATTTGGACGAGCTCAGTTTATTGCTGATGTTTTTGCATAAGCATGCGACAATGCCAAGGTATTCCAGTTTGTTGATGGGGTTGACAGAAAAGGTTATTGAGATGAGGGCTGAAGATATCAGAAGTTGGGATGTCTTGAAGGGCCATATTAGAAATCTTAAGCGGTCAATTGAGGAAGAGATAAGAATACAGCATTCACTGCAAGAAATATAAGGTATAAACTCTCCTTTATTAAGGATTGCTGGAAGAAGATAAGAACTTAATTAGCTTTGTTGCTGTTTTCTAGTTGTTATAATTATATTACTTGCTTTACAGGCTTGAGAAAAATTTCATGATGAAAGAAGCTCTTGAGTTTTGTGTAATTTTTTCTTCCTTTTTTATTCTTTTAGTGAAGGCATTTAACCTTTCATGACTAGTGTTCTTCCCTTAATGCATTTTTTTTTTCTGTCTATCTACTTCTCTGGTGTTAAATGGTTGATGATGACCAAATTCACTCATCCTGTTAAATTTAAACCCAGCATCCGGCAGTGCTATTGATTTTGATTTTTCAGGGACGTCTTCTTACTATGTATGACCATTTGAAAGATTGATTTTTCAACTTTAGCAAGCTAACCATGGATGGCACTTGTTAACTAAGTAGGACGCATTCGGGGTTGGATTTGTTTGTTGAAAATTTTTTTACTTCCTTACCTCCGAGGCGGAACGGTCAGAAATTTTATTTTTTTAATATTTATAATTAAATTTAAGTAATTTTTTATTATTTAAATAAAAATTTGAACCAAATTGAGTCTATTCAAAATATAAAACCTTGTCCTAAATTTTAACCCAATATTTGAATAATTCGAACCAAATTCAGTCACTCCAAAATATAAAACCTCTTATTAATGTCTAACTCAATATCAACAGATCGGAATAAAACACTCAGCTTGATCTGTTGTTAAAACATGGGAATTATTTCTATATCCTTGTTGATTCCCCAACCCCAGTGGAATTGCGCAGTGGTTTTATTGTTTCAGATCATAGCACTGCAGGGCCTACTCTTTTGAAGTCAATAATAAAATAGCGGTTTAATTCTTGTTAGCAGATTCCTTATTCGATTTTATATTCTGAGGATGTCAACAGAAATGGATCATTTTTCTTCCAAGTTAATACATATGAATAAATTCATAATCAATTGAATGTTTTTCAAAAAAAAAATTTCTTTAAAGATGAACAATAAAATGGAATAGCAACATTAGTTGACGTAAGCAATTCTTTTGGTTGCGATTAACCCCCAGCAAAAGGTGTTCACCTAATGCTACAAAAGCTTGAAAACCTGGCTTGTACCCATTTCTGCATCTAAACTTTAACATGCGGCTGGCTGGCGCCATTTGTTTTTTATTGGGCACTGACTTTTGCTTAGCGCATCAAAGCATTTGGCGACCTTGTATTGTATTTCATGTATGAAATAAAATGAAACGAACATAGTGGGTTATAGGCCACACGAGAGGAACCCCGACTTTTTCATTAGCAAATGACCCATGTTGGGATTAGCATACACCCAACCATGCTATGCTATGTTAAACTACAGCTACTGCCAAAGACAATAAAAACAACTGTGAAAATTTCTTTGAAAACCAACAATTTCATTATATACATTTAGAAGCCAAGGATTAATTAAAGCAGGGGGATGGTGGACATAGGAACTCTGCTAAATAAAGGATATGTCTCCAAGAGCCCCCAACAGAGAACACTTGTCACAACTAAGCCTTAATCACACATCACAAGCATTGATTTTCTGCTTCAACACATCTGAAAAAGGCATATTACATGTAAAAATAAACCCTATTCTCAAGGCAAGGTTTTAAAATAAAAAAAAAAAAATTAATCAACTTATGGAATAAGTGATAAACATCCATGAAAAGATTAAACCATTGCTATGAAAAGTTCGCCCATTTATTACTCATTAAATCAAACACAAACGAGTTTGAAAAAAAAAAGAAAGATAACAATTATTAACAACAAGCTAATAATAGATCATTGCCAAAATAAATAAATTATCTTAAATGCTAAGCAGTAGGATGAGGCGTTTAATGCAAACAGTGAGATAGTAAGTGCATAGAGTTCGTTTCACTTTGATAAGCTGGAAAACTACGGTAATTTAAAGTTGCCATATACAAGGACGATTGGGGACAACATCCAAAAATGGCATTCCTGGCAGAAACTCAAATTTGGGGACTATTATACTATCCCAATCTAGTTCCACTACATAACACCCTAAGTTATGGTGTCTTCCATAATTGTCATTGTAATGATCAATAATTCATAAAAGGAGTAGCCAAACCACGTTTTCAAACAATATATACAATCCACTTGCTGTCAACACTCTAAATTCTTGTCTTAGCCAAAAGACCAATATCCAAATCATGCATGAAAACTAGAAAATGCATTTCATACCTCACGCACTTGAAGCGGCTAATTATCTGTAGCTCTTCCAGAAGATCCAGTCCTTGACTTGCCTCTGTTTTCCTCTCTTGAGACTCGTAATGACCTCAACTTAGAAGAGGATTTAAGTGAATGTATCAAAGGAGCATTATCCTCTTCCTCATCTTCCTTATCTCCCTCAACCTGAGCATCTTCATGGTCTGATGTGTTAATTGAATCCTCTTCTTCACTTGAACTATGCTCATCAAAAAGTCTCTTCCCCTCAATATTTCGCCGCTTCCTAGGACGACCCCTATGTCTTGCAGCGGTACCTTCCTTCTCATCTGCAAAACAACAGCACAATTAGCTCTTCAATTAAAATCCAAAGAACATACTCACTACACAATGATGATGAAATCAAGAGGCAAATGAAAAGAAAAGAGAAAATATTTATTAGAAGAGACCACTTTGCTTGGGAATTTGTGATAAAAATTTCTCCTTCACGTACAAAAGAACCAGAGAATGATTAAAATGAGATCCACTGGTACCTTGAATCCCTTCATTCTTTGCACACTTCTCCTGCAAAGTATCATAAAATGTATTATAAGGGCGCCACCCACTTGGATCCTCTTCTGTATTTACATTCTCTGTCAGCTTCTGGACATCCTTCAGACTATAAAATAATAAAATATTAAGTGATGCACAATGGTCGATCCCCTTCTAAAGAATGAAATAGAATGTTCTACATTACATCAGAGAAATTCTTACATGTCTCGGATGTCAGGCACAGGAAGTCTTGAAGCAAAATGAAGTACAGAAGCTTCCAGAAAAGACAGCTGTTTTGGAGCATCTTGAAAGGCAAACTCAATGCCTTCCCTAACAATCTTCAAAATATCAGGTCTGTGCTTGTTCCTAGCAGCACCTATGAATATTCCAGAAAGCCGAGCAGCCAGGTCCTTACACTCCTGAAATGACTCGCTTTTGAAGGATGCATTGTCACTTTTTGAGAGTTCTAAATGTCGATGATAGGCCTGGTGAAAAGGAAAAAAGGTGAACTATTAAAGGGGATACGCAGAGACAAAAACATAATGTTTCCACCACATTCAATTTTAGGCTAGTCAAAGAGTATGCTTCTACCCTTAATAATCTACATGCCACTCTTATAAATTCTGAAGAACAGATCTTTGATTTTTAGAGGATGATACTCAAACCCCAAGTAATAGCTTTGCTGATTTCATTCCACTTTAGAAATTTTCTACAAATGTGACAAAAATATTCTTGAAATAAAGAAAATTAGCAAATTACAATCAAAAAAAATTTTCCAAATTCTTCTCATAATCTCAAACAACCTTATATAAAAATCCCTTTCAGCCATTACTCCCAACAAGTGGCAGGCCTTTGATTTAGACTCATGTATGAGAACAGAACAAAAAGCTTTGTTAGTCATCCACTTCCCTTTTTTAATCATAAGAGGTTGGTCAGTTAGCTTTGATGCTGAACCTCAGGGCCATTAAGCACGTGAGGTTAGTGCATAAATATTGCGAAGAAAAATAAACAAAATTCCAGCAGTAAATTAGCATGCAAGTAAATATTTTTCACAAAGCCATGTTGAAATTAACACATGCTGCAAAAATGAAAGAAATTGTAGATTAGCACATGAGATGTGGCATCACTGACTAAATTTCAACACAGTAATTGAAGTCAAGAATTCTACCCTCTTCAAAGCTTCTAGAAAGATTACAGAGAGATTATCCTCTTTTTTCTTCAGAACAGTGATCAGACTCTTTACAATCTCTGCAATGCCAGCTCCATGCATCACAAAATGAGAAATTATCTCGGGAGCAAGATAATCCTGCCGTAAAATTTGATAGCAAAATTACTAAGCAGACTTCAGAAATCAGAAAAATAATTTGAAACAACAAAAATTGCCCAGAATCCAAGAAATAGAACATCAAATGTTGCAGCACACTGACCTTTGGGATTGTATCACTAGCGATCAACTTTGCAGCAGCAATCATGACTCTGTCTCTATTTGTCTCCTCAATATACTCTTTGTTAACATCTTCATCTTCTGTGTCATCTGAATATATACGTGCCAAGTGTAACTAAAATTTGCAAATAAATAGCAGTGTGAAGTTTGAAATGAATTCTCATCGAAGTATGCAACCAACATCTAAAAGGCATTAGCAAACAATTGGCAGAGGGCACATAACAGTTACTTGGCTACAATTAGTTTCACCCGGACAGTGACTAACCCATTATCAGCAAGCTAAGTATTTCAAAGATTAAGCTCAGAAAAGGAAATGAAAGAAATGAACACCTGAAATTTTGAGCTGTTTCTCACAAAGCGTCCAAAACTTTTGAAGAATAGGAGCATCAGGACAATATCCTAATTTTTCAAGCTTCGTCGACATAAAATTCGTCTTCCTAAACAGACACCAGACATCTGCTAGTATGGTACAAACCTGGGTCATTACATAAACTTCATCAGCGAAAACAATCTTCCGGATTTTTTTTTTAAATTCATCTATTAAGGCAAAAGGAATACCCTGCAGGCTAGTTGATTTCCAAAATTGCTTCCCTCCCTGACTTCAGGAGGAGCATTAAGAAAATACTCAAGTTCCTCCAACAAGGTATCACGTTTAGACAGGAGAGACGATAAGGATCCTTTAGAGACAGTTTCACTGTTTATAATAGAGTGCAAAGACCAGGCTACATCCAAGTACATATTCAGCAGCAGAAAACTAACAACCTAAATGGGAACGGGCAGCAGTTAAGAACAAATGCAAGGGACATAAAAGAACAAAACAATTATAAAATTTGGCTTATTTAAATTACTTCATCATCCAAGTTTCGGAAGCTGTGCAAGATTGTGAGACTATCTCCATATATGTCTTCAATTGAAATAGGCCTTGACAATTGAAGCTCATACAACCTTTTTAAATTCACAAGAAGAGAATACTCATCCTCCCCATCCTGCAAATTAAAACTGATCAACTTTATACATTTGGTGAACAAGAACACGATCAAGAACAAAAGGCGCTCAGATGGAAACATACAATCACTTCTTTAGTAGCAGATTTAAGCTTATCAAGAAGCTCATCCTCAAGCTCCTTTAGTTTGTTACGAGCAAAATCTTGCAGCTCTCCTCGACTTTCAGTGGAACAGAATTTAATAGCCTTCACACAAGATCTCAATGCATCCTTCTCACCATGCTTGAAAAATGCATCTTTGATGAGGTTTAGAGTAGTTCTGAAATTCTGAAAGGGAATGATTATCAGTTGGTACTTTATATAAAAGGACACAAAAACTATCTAATAAGTGCCATTAACAAGCAACTTTGTCACATACCTGCTCCTGTCTCTTCAGAGAATAAAGCTCAAGGTTCATATATACAATAATCTCAACCAATGATGAAATTTTTGCCTTGTCAGCCATGAATTTACGTACAAGTAATGGGTAGTTCTTCATCATGGCAATAGTTAAATCCCGCCGATTGTTTTCAAATATTTCCTAATATTTAAGAAAAAGACAATTTGAGCTTTAGTCTACTTTGTGAGTGGCAATACAAAGCAGAGAAAATCAGCAAACAGTAACACAAAACATAATATTGGAACTAAATCCTTATATCAGCTGAGGAAGAATGAGAATTAGAAATAAGACACAAAGCATTTAGATACTTTTTGAGCTTTATTGTAGTATTGCTTCCGATTATCAGAAGCAGGAACAATCCTCTCTCCAACAGCCTTTCTGACAGAAGCAAAAAGAAGCCTAGTCAGGTTTGTTGCATCTTCATCAGTTAGCTCTATTAATGGATTCTCATCCAAAAGCATAGAGATGATACACTTCCAATCCTACAAGCAAAAAACAAATTACAAAATTAATTACCATATATGGTATATAATTAAGGCATATCAATGCCATTGTAGTTTTACTAATAACAAGATAATTTTTCCTCAGAAGCATGCAGGCCAGTCTGATAGAGGTAGAGGTGGAGGTGGAGGCAAAACCTGGAAGTACATTCCTAGCATTCCATGTAAGTACTTTTTCTCCAAAATGACTGTAAAAATGACTATTGGAGTTTTAAAATTCAAATTAATACACCTCAAACATTCACATGCACATGCACTGCAAGCAAAAAAAAAATGTCTTTGGAGAATTTAAATTTGTAAGGATGAACCTTTCTAGAACTTATACTTATTTGTTTGCTAAATCATAAGTGTTACTTCCATTTTTCTTCCTCATAAATGTTGTCTGCAACAAATACTCTACCCAACCTTGCTTAATGCCTCTCAACCCCAACATTAGGATCTCAATACTTCCAATCTACGCCTATTGCCTCCCCTACCCAAACCAACCTGTCACCAGTCAATTGAGTAGGTTCCAACCTTCTTCCCAATGATACCTAACTTACCCCATCTCACAATTTTAAATATACCTTCATGGCCTTCATGTACTCCCAGACATCATCAATAACATATATGCTTAAAATAGGATCTGTTGAAAACTCCCGTAATATCTGCAACATTCTGCCAAGATGAACCTCACTATCGTTGCCTGGAAAGGACATTACAAATAAGCATTAATTGGTATAATCAATTGTGAATAAAAGGATAATAAAGTCTAAAGAAGATCAAAAACCTTTTGAGCCAGATTGGGAACTATTAAATTTTTGAGCAATTAAGTGATCATATACTAATTCTCCTATAGCACGCCTGATTTCTGGTGGGTCATCAATAAGTAGATCATAAAGGGGACCCAAGTCATCATCAGGTATAAGCTGATGTCTGCAAAACAGTAGACAGACATCTCGATAAGAAATTAGCAATAAAATGCAAGAAAAAGATAATAAAAGATGGGCTACCTAAGTAATTGTTTTACGAGCCCTATAGCGCATACAGCCACTGAAACATCAACGTCATCGGCAAGCTCAATCATCCGGTTAGAAAATCTTTCAGTAAATAGACTAAGAGTTGGCACATTATCCTCCACTTCGTAGAGATTTTGCAATGCAAGAACAGCAGCTTTTCTTACACCAGCACTCTTCGAACACAATAACATGAGTACCAAAAAAAAAAAAAAAAAGGAGCACATTGGATTATGGAGTATTTAGTGAGAATAGAAATCAAATATCAACCTATAACTCAATTAGCAAAATTTACTTTGTCATTTAGTGTCCATCCAAGATACTTTAAGTATAGATCCTGCAAGAACAATGTAGGATATGACAAAATCCAAACACCCAGCGACTGTATGCATGACATTCGAATATTAGGATCAACATCTCTGTATCGATGCACAAACAACCTTCAAAAAGCATCATATAGAACACGTTAGATGGATACAGACGTAATTTTTTGTCAAACAGGAATTTATCAAGCATACTTAAATTGATTATAAATAAAATAAAGTAAAAAACCCTACCCAGTGAAGATTTTACGCATCATCTCATCTATCACAAGTTTCTGCCCATGAGTTGCCGATAACCTTTTATTTAGTAACTCCACACGAGGTCCATCAGCTCTTTTTTTCCTTTCAGCATTTAACTGTCTTTGAGTTGTATCACGCTGTACAGCAAGCCTTTTTGCGACAGAAATGAAAGATGTGACTAGTTGGAGACCAATCACCGAAGCAACTTGACGGTAAACTCTTGGAGGTGTGCTGCTCAGAGTCAATACCGGGCAAAAATAATTCATAATAAGCCACCTCATAAATGCATCATAAATAAATAAATAAATAAAATCTTCACAATAGTACTGTACTAACCATGACAATGCAATTATATAGTCCATGCACTTGTCAAACAAATCCTTATCAAACAATGGCCCATTCTGGCACTCAATAACCAAACTGTCCCAGAACGAGACAAGATTCTCCTTGAAATTCTTGAATTCCTTCTTTTTTGAACCTTGATAATCTTCAACTTCCCCCTAAAGTTCCATAGTCAAACCAACACATTACACAAAAAGTTTGGATGCTTGAACATAAAATAAGTTACCAAGTCTTCTAGAAAAAGATTGCTATGAATTGTTAAGCATCAACCAATGCAGAGTTAAAGAAACAAGGAAATAAGGATATGCATTTAAAACTCAAAATGAATTATACAGAGGTATTCTAGAAAATGTTAAACCCAAATCAAGCAGTTCAAATAGAGAAAAATATGTGCACTTCAAGCAATTTACAGTTGCTGAAAATATATTGCTGCTGATCAAGTCTTTATTGGTCTCCGCAAGAAACCCAGCCACCTCCACCCCCCCTCCCCCAAGGAGAAAAATGGGGAACATTACATAAAACAAAGAAAACATGGAATCACAGGGTACCTTTCTAGCAAGGTTGACAAGAGCAACCACAACATCATCAACATCAGTCTCATCCAGAAACTCTTCCTTGATGTAATACTTTGCCCCGCATGCCTGTGGAATCATAAATACTTGATTTCAGTCGCAAAACTCCAATACTAAGAAAAAGACAAGCAGTTGAAAAATCCAAAGAATACGTTTTAGTTGATCAGAAAATCAAGAATGTATCAGGGTTAGGTGGGAATTTTCCCAATAAGGTTATAAACCAATATTATGGCTAGTGTGCACTCTCTCGGAACTTTAATATTTTACTTTGTTCTTCACTCTGAACATACTCGTAATTTAGCAAAAATTACCTCAAAAAGCATCATTAAGAGTTCAGTCATAGCAAGTTTTGGATTCTTCTCATACTGCTCAACCCAGCGTTTTACAGCTTGAGGAATATGTTTACCATCACCTTTGATAACCTCTGAAGACAATCAAATTGAAACAAAAAGATTAATATGCAAAAATCAACTATATTAGTAACATCCCGAAGTTAAATACTCTTCATAGAACAAAACTATATTTATATAAATATAGTACTTAAAAGAAGGAATTTTATGGAAGAGTAAACTGTGGAAAACATACAACCAACATAAACTATGATGACAACCTTCAATCATAACTCCGTAGAACTCAAACGCGGACATATGAATTAAAAGATTGAAAAACAAAAGAAATTCAAAGTAAAATACCAATTAATCTCTCGTCAGATCTGTTGGGGACATCAGAAGTCCCCTCAGCAGCTCGATGTCGCTTAGTTTTGGGACGAATTCCTTCGAAGTCATCCGGTGAACCCTCCCTCTCTTCTGGGTTGGGGCTCCCATCACTGGCATCACTGCTCCTTTCTTGATTCTCCGTATTTTTACCATTCGCCTTTCTAGGCTCATCTCCACCAACTCGAGTCTGAACCCTAATCCTTTTCTACGCACCCAATGTTCACCAAAATTAGGTCAATTGATAAACGACAAGAATGGATTTACATGCGCAGAGAGAGAGAGAGAGAGACAGAGAGAGAGAATTACCGAATGGCGAGTGGTAATTTCGGAGGCTAGAGGCGCGTCCTCATCCATGGCCTACGATTTGAATTAATACTAAGAGAACTTCGACCGGGAAATTTGAGTACAGAAGAAGATAGATAGAGAAAGATCGATGGAGATTTGCCCTAAATTGAACCAGCTTCAGCAGAAAAAAAAGATTAGAAAATGAAACCCCTCCCTCCCGCCAAAGGAAATTCGTTAGGTTCTAAGGGCCGTGAGATTTTACCGATTGAGGGCGAAAGTTATTTTTTCGAAAATCGTAGTATAGCGACTGGCGCACTGGATCAACTCGCCGTTGAGGCGTTTTAGCCCCACCGGGCTCTTTAAAAACAAATAAATAGGTAAATGAAGCTTTCCAAACAAGACAGGATCAGATGATATCTCATAAATACCAAAGTCACTAATTAATTTGATGTAACTAAATTATATTCATCTACCCTAAAAAAATTAATATTACTGTAACATATATTATAAATAAATATTCATTCTATTTATTTTTAAATATATAATTATATATTTTATAAATAATTAATAAATACATTAACATGTATAACTCATCCAATAATCAAATTTACAAATTTGTTATTTTAATTTTATATATAATTAAAATTTATGAGAATAAGTCAATATAACTTCTAATTTTTTAAAAATTTTTATCACATATTTATTTTAAAGTTGATGAAACTTTAAAACTTTAAAAAATAAATATATTTATTAAAAATTTAATAATATTAAATTTTTATTTATAAATTAAATAAATCATACTAATAAATATTTAGTATATTATTTTTTATTAATAAATACTTAAACCTGCAACCTAAATCGTATTAGTAAATATTTACAACATTATTTTTATTAATAAATACCTAAACTACATTAAATCCCGATATAAATCATTATTTAATCAATAAAAATATTCTTTTCTAAATTTAATTATAAAACATATATATTAATATAAAAATAATATTTTTAACATTTTTACACAATAAAAAATTTAAAATAATTCAATTCCAACCCAGCCCGTTTCATAATCCCATATATGCCATTTACTGCACCTCTAAATCAACGGAGATTGCTAATTTATGTAATTGATCTTTACTGAGTTATTGTTACTTTCTTCCAAGGAGTAGGCCCCACTGTACCACGGGAGGAACTGGAAATCAACTGAGATTGCTAGTAAACAATGGCATAAAGTAATTTGTGACAAGCATAATAAATATACAGTACATCCAAAAAAACATAGAAGTGTGTTAAGTAACATCAAAGATCATGTGTCGGCCATGGACTCAATTAGGAGCTGATAACCCTCCGGCACGGCTGTCCCTGTGTTAACACACTCTGCGAGTGCAGGAACGTCAGAACCAAGGCCGTGAGACTTGGCTAGAAACAGCAGCAAATGAAAATCAGAAATTCTCTTCACGAATGGAAGACCCTTTGTTCGATCTAGATGACTCTTTAGTGCCCTCAGTGTCACAAGGTTGTTTCGGTTTTCAATGGGAAAGTTTGAGGAAAGAGGTCCCTGCATTAATATATGTGTTCACGTAAGTGTCAAAGTAAGTTCTTAAGTAGAATAGAGGAACGTGAATCTGCAGAAAAACAAAAGTATGAGATCATAATCCAAAATGGTCAAGCGATGGCAAGCATCAATCTGATGGAGATACTGCCGGCATTTAACCTGTCCAGCCTAAGAACAAAAACATTAGAACCACTCTTGTATCCAATGTTAGACTAGCAGCAAATGCAACTGGACTCCTTTAAGGCACATCACATCTCTGCTCGCAGAAATTGACATTTGAATTTTTTTTTTTTCCCAAGCCTTAGACTCTAATAGGACTATTGCACATAGTTAGTGGTTACACATTTAACATGGGTATTTTCAGTTTTTCACAAATGATTGCCGAGTTTCCTTGCAGTTGCAGCGCCACACCTAAATTCCAGGCTGTAGTTCTGGGAATCTACTATTTGCATGACATTTATACATTAGAAAAACAACAATGACAACAAAACAACGAGGCACAATTCAAAACCTAATACTAGCAGCAATACACGAAAGATAGTGGTAGGTATTAGTTGCCTATAAAGAAACAAGCTTTGTGATCTTTACTTGGGAAACTAGAGGAAGGCACCTTAGAGACGTTCAAAGCTAGGGTGGCATGGTCAGGCAAGGCTTCTTAATAGCATGTAGTTTAAAGACTGCGTATTTCAAAAACCTTTTAAGTCATGGTTGTTCCTCAAGCACTATATCCAGCATAACTTCCATGCAATAACACCAAGAGGCCATGCAATCCATAAAGTTATTCCATACAACAAATGCTTCACTTCTAGGAGTTGAAGTCATTGACTATTGACTCGAGAATTATAGAGGCCATCTACAGCATATAATTTATTGGTCATACTTACATAAATACTATCCTCATTCCCAAAGGCAAAGGCTAATTCAAATTTTCCACTGAACTTAGACTGATAGCCTGAATTTCTAACCTTGACCAGACTTGAATAGTCAAAAAGTTGTTTATAATAATTGATTAATCATATGCATGGTTTCTTTATCACTTCCGCAATGTAAAAACCCTATCAATACTTAAACTGTCAACAAAATGTAAACTAACCTAAAACACCAAGGTGCACTTCAGTAAACACTAAACAATCTATAATCTTGAGGGAAGACCCCTGTTTGGCATCATCTCTTTGCTTCTTTCTTAGTAACCTCTATTGCTAGCACTTGTTACATTTTATGTTACTTTCTTCTTCACATACACAAACTTTGTGTGCGACAAATGGTAGTTAATAACATTTAGCAAGCCTAGACCCGGCAATATTTGACACGAGTACATGAATATGACACGCATAAAATCAAAAAAACACAACATAATATGACATGATTACATTCTCAAGATCTATATAATAGGAATTATAAACGTATCAAATTTGATAAAAATATAAAAAACCTTAAACACGATTATGACACAATAACATATACGAATATGACACGAATACAAGAATTGCCAGGTCTAAGTAGACCCTCTCTCCCCTCTTCATATCTTTTTGCTACATGTTAAACTATTCATATCCAGAATTCACTGCCTTAAGCTCCAGTTGCGCACCCAAAGAGGCACTTAGTTGAATCATTAGCCTCACCCAAACAAACCATTTGACATGATACAACTGGGCAAGCAATTCAACATGCGAAAACTAGTAACTAATGATCTAAATTAACACCATGAATTTAAACAAGCAACACTCCAATGTTTGAGAGCCAATTAGAAACAACTGAATAATGAAAATGCAACCACAATTATTAACCATAAAAGCAACAATTTCCACAACATGAATGTGACTAAATCAGATAATGGATAAAAAGTATGCACCTGATGATCGAATATCTTGACAACAACCAAGAAGAAATCATTATCAACCTCCTTCACATCCTTCCCACCGACGACAACATCTTTCTTCATCTTCGAAAGCTTTGGATCATCATTCTCTCCGAGCTCTGTAACAAACCACCCTTCCTTAAATAACTTAACAAACATATCACTCATTTGAAAAGCCTCAAAGTGTACATCCGCACTCCCATCTTCATTGGCTTCCAGCTTCACCACAACAGTCACCCACTCTTTCAGCTCACTCTCGGCGTGAAGCTCTGCCGCCTGTAGAATTTCCTTGTTGGAAAAATTATAGTCCTTTTTGTCTTGCATTATCGTCTGGGTAAAAATAAACCCTACTCTCCTCCTCCCTAACCCTGCCGCAATGGCATCGACCAGTTTCTCTTCTTCAGGATCCCTTAAAAGGATCAAATTGTCTTCCAATCCTTGTTGAGGCGGCTCGTAAATGAAGTCAACTTCCACTCTACCTTCTTCCGAGACGGTGCCGTACATGAACCCGCCGCGTTTGGTAGCAAACGCCAGCGTTTCGTTGACGTAACGTTGGAAAGCGTTGGCAGAATCGCGATCAAAGGAAACAGAGTCGCAGTGAGGGGATTCCTGGCGGGTGATCCTGGTTTGTCTAGCGATGAGGTCGTCAATTGTCATCTTACGGCCGAATGAGCCGGCAGGAGACACGGCCGGGCCGCCGCTGACGGTGCGTTCCCCGTGGTAGTAGAGGAATACAATTGAGCCGTGAGAGAGCTTTAGCGCGGAGAGTGGGGTTGAAGGGTCAGCCATGTCGGTGAAGCGGAGGAGGTCAGCGGGGGTTTTGGCTAAGAGAAGATTTTGATCGGTAGAAAGGGTTTGGTTCTGTGTGGGGATTTTGAGTTGGGATTCGATTAGGGTTTTTAACTGGGAGATCGATAAATGAGGGCCGTCGACTTGGATCCGTTCGAGGCCGTCCCGGCTGCGGATTCTGAGCATCATCTTGCAACCGATTTAAGGGCTAGAAAAGTTAATTGAGTTTTAGCTAAGAGGTGAAATATGACGGAATTTAGGGTTTGGATTTTTTTTTTCTGATTTCTTTTATAATGGAGAGGGGAAAGTAACTGTTGGAGAGAACAAATGCTTGGAGTGAAAGAGTTAGGATTCTGCTAGTTTAAAGCTCCTTCTAGGTTTGGATCACTTGCTGCGGGAGAAGACGAATATGACACAAAAGAGATAAACGCAAGTTATAAGATTGCCTTTTAACCCGAAACGCATCGTTGTGCATTTGTAGAAGGTCTAGAAATTTGTCAAGCTCGAAACGATGCGGTTTAGGACTTGAGCAACATATGGTACTTGTTACGGATCTGGGACTCGCTTAAACCATTTTTTTTTTTAAGATTGTTATGACCGCACATGGCGACGACCAAAACGGCACTGCTGACATATGTCGACCGCCAGTTACAATTTTAAATGTCGATCGTCAAGTCCCACCTGACGATGATTTGACCCACCAACAACAACAATAAATGCTGATTGACATCCTGACCGGCGGCCGACT
>JBBYHM010000007.1:635552-687004 GCA_038381775.1 Adansonia rubrostipa
CCTGCAGTCCCTGTGAGAAGTCCAATGGCTCCCATCCTCTTCATCGACTGTGCAAACTCCGTGAAGAATTTGGTCGAGTTAAGCAACTCGTTGACAATGTTAAGCGAGCCTTTGTTTGTCAGGAGGGCGGCATCGGACACGAAGAGGCCCTTGTTTTCCTTAAGGTTGGCATAATAGTGATTATCGAAAGTCAGAGCGCTACCAGGATCCATAGGCACGAAGGTCGTGTTGTCACTGAGGCTCCGGCATTGGGTCTTCAAGAAAGCTGCGTAGGTTGAGTTCAATGAAGGATCTTGATCGCCTCTTCCACTAAAGTTGTATAGCCTAGGGCTGAATGTATTGCAGTGGCCTATTCCGATCGTGTGCCCGCCTGCATTTATCAAACAACGTTTTCTGTAAGCACTTTGGAAATTATTGTCGACAATACATTGACCGATCTGCTTCTTAAGTTGACAATTTTAATTTGATGATATATTGACTGTTGCATGCAGCCTTCATTGAGGGAACTGAGACATGATTTGATCTCAAAAGAACTATATGAATCTTAAAAATTCTTTGGATATTGTACCTGACAAGACCACCAGGTCATGCACATTGAGGCCTTTGTTAGCAAAATTTCGGACGAGGGCGGTGAAGTTGAAGAAAGGGGAAGGAATATTAGCCAAGGCCTCGGAACTTCGTGACACTCTGCCATCTCTTCTGCCAGTAAGAACTTCCCACAATGGTCTTTGAAACTGCAGGTAATAATTACATAGTCAGAAGCATTCAGCTTTTTTTCTTCTAAAATCTTTTAAGTGTTTAATTTGCATTAACTTACTTTGAAAGACACTGAGTCCCTGGCAGCCAAGGCCAGAATATCAGCACACGATACTACATTTGGACACTTCTGCTCCACTTCTGCTTTTATATCATCAATGACATTGAAACCCGTCAGGGTTTGGTTCGGAACTGCCTCCTTCTCGGCCGTGTTGTTACTTGTCGAGTTCAATAGAATTGAAGCATCACAACCCTGAAATTTTCCAGTAACATGTGAACATTATGATTGACATTTTGCAGGTTCTTGAGGTCTCATTAATAAACCATAAATGTGCTTATAAATATTTACAAAAGCCTTACCCTGACGAAGCAGTCATGAAAATGCATTCTCAGGAATTTTGCAGGCAAGGTGGGATCATTGGCAACACGTTTCTCGGTCGCCTTCTTGATTATATCCTCTGCATCAGGACAGCTGAACTTGTAGAAATTCTTCCTAAGGCTACCACCTTGGCAAGTCCCAACAACTCCGAAAACTACCATACAAAGCAGCAGGAGAGCTTGACTCCTCATCCTGATATATTTCAGCAAGTCACCAGACCAAACTTTGATCAGCGAAGCACGTAAATGTAATTATAGTTCAATCTGGCAATGCCATAGGCAAAACATGATATGCCTTTTATACTAGTCGTTCGGAGTATTTCGTAACGCAAATCCAGTTAAGCAATGTATATTTTAAAGAGGTTTCTTCCAGATCCCATTACTATATTTTTATGTGCAGGTACATTAATCCAATATATATATATATATATATATATATTTTCTAAGTCAAACATTTAATGTGAAACAAAGCTTTCAAAAGCAGTTGGCTATTTTCGCCTCCCCCAGCTTAATATATTTGCAAGTGTCAGAGAGGCCAATTTTTATCTCTAATGCTTGAAGAAATCCAATCCCACACATTACGCTGGGAATTTGCAACTAGGGCTCCGTCCAGCAAATTATAAGATTCGTACTCGATAGTATTAAGATTTAAAACAACGATGGTGATGAGATATTAGTTCAACCGTGAGATTAAAATTGCACCATTGAGATTAAAAACGACGAGAATGGCTCATACAAACAATATATATATTTTTTCTAGCATGATTTGGTGGGATTTACGAACTTAAAATAAAATAAAATAACAAGAAGAAGAAGAAGAAGAAGAAGAAGAAGCCAGCTCTCTATGCATATCCAGATTTCAAATTAAAGCACAAGGCATTGACTACACTTTCGACCAGTAGTTTCCTCTCAACATTCCTTCCTCATCAACAGCCTCTTTAGTTTTTTCTTTAATTCGGCGTTGGGAACATGTTTAGGTTCCAAATGTTTCTTACTTATTTAACGACCATCAACCAATTAATAATCACTAACAACGAGCAACTCGCATTAAATTAAAGCTATTGTTAATACCGGATGAATAAATTTATTTTTTGCTTACTTATAAACAATTAAAGGTTGTATTTCAAATGAAAAAATAAAAAATAAAAAGTCAGCAGCTTCCAAAAGTTCGACCCGATTGAGAGCTTCGAAAAATGATAATTGAGACAGAGAGGCTTTATGTTACACCATTGTTAAATATATTATCTCGTCTTCCCTTTTATTATTTCTTTCTTTATCCTTTTTGGATTTTCTCGTTCACTAATAATTTCCAATTATCTTTTCTCCAACAACATCCCAAATAATACAAAGTTTTACAAAATTGTAATGCTTCAGTCTTCACCGAGCTAAACCCGTAGCCCCGACAATATATATATATATATATATATGTACCATTTAAATCAATTTTTAAGATATTCAATCTAGGGCAAATTAGCAATCCAAAAAGACAAATCTTCTGCTCTATTATGACTAGCAAATTTTGGAATCTTCGTTTTAAATGCCTGTAATTAGACATGGAAAAGCACCTCAATTGCATCACCAAAACCAAAATTGGTATATAAGCTGGACGCGGAAGTTTATTACCAGGGAAATTAACTTTGACATTACAATATAGGAGCAAGAGCTAGGAAATAGAGAAGAAAGTAGCGATAGATAAAAGTAAGGATGAGCAAAAGAAACATAAATGCTTCAGTATCAAACCTTACATTCAATCTAATCAACGGTTCTAAAAATACTATAAAGCTAATGAGTTTTACACATTAGTGTAAGCGTATTTTTATTTATATATATTATCTCAAGCAAATTGATTTTTCTCTAATGTATACATAGATCACATGCCAATCATTTTATTGCAACTTTATCAGTTTTTTCTACATCTAGTTTTAGTACTAATAATAAGACCGTATAACTGATATATATGATCTTAATCAATGTCATTTAGATATTAAATAACATGCTACGTGAATTAATAACTTTAATTCCTCGTTTGATGGATAAGCAGAATATTATCAATTGGGAAGGATTAGTTGTTTAACTAGATGTTTAATGCAATAGAATACGACAAAACATGTTGGCTATGATTAATTGTATGTTTAGACTCAAACATGTTGGAAAAAGAAAACAAAGGGTGTGTTGGGTGTTGCCTTCACGTTAATTATTAATGTTTAATCTTCCATTCGCCTTCTATATGGTCAGAAGTCAAGTTCAAAGCCCAAAATAAAGGAAAAAAACAAAACATTTTCTTAACAAAATGCGGAGTACCATGTTACAGCTCAATACCCAAACTTTGGGTTCATCAAACTGTACTTTGCTGTATAATTGCTGGATGATTGACGGTCGTAATATTTTTATATAAAAGAAACTGTATTTTAGAATAAGTGAAAGAATTATTGATATTTATATTTGAATTTTGAATTTGTTCGATCAAATTGTCTTTTCCATGGATGTTGGCGATGTCAACGGTAGTGCTAGTAAGACATCAATTCTTGTTGAAGTAGAAGAAAGAGAACGAGGAGTTAAAAGAAAGGAAAATTACTTCTTTTTTTTTTTTTTGAAGTAAAAGGAGGGGAAAGTTTAGGTTTAGCTGTGGGAACGGAGAGGTGAGGGCTGGGCATTTGATACTGGTTTGTAAGGGTAGATAGGATAAACGGGTATTTAACGTAAATTATAAATATTAATTATTCTTTGGGCTAAGTTGGATCTGAGTTTAATTCTTTGTCTAAGGCTTAATTATTTTAAATTAACTTGTAATTTTATTCAATTCACTTTTCAAGTTTTATATTTTTATCTAAATTTTTTTAAATGTCAATGGACTTTTACATTTTAAAAATATAATCAAACTCTTGAATAAGTTTTTATTTGCTCGAACCGATAGATTAAAAGCAATAGTAATAATTGAAAAAAATGTTTAGGACTGATAATATATCTCAATTCATTAAGCAAAGGCGGATTGAGAGGGTGAAATGGAGGTGCAGACTGTAATTCAATGAAATGGTGAAATGAAGAAATGCCATCCTGAGGCAACTGGATGAGAATAAGAACGTCGCAAATAGTTTTTCCGAGGAAGCAGCTAATGAAATATGCTAAAGTGATCATGCAAGTCCATGAAGTTTTGCTCAGCCTGTTGTTTCCCTTTGCAGATAAACGAGAATTCTGTCTTAAGAGTACAAGTGAAGGCCTTCGGGCTCATGATCATGGGGCTTTGTACAAAGAAGAATGTAGCAGAAAAAGAATGTCAGAAAGCAGATGACGGGGAAATGATAAGTAAACTCGTGGAGTCTCAACTGATACTGACATTTCATCTTTGAAAGTAAAAATAAAAAGTTAAAATAGGTATTTTAATCTCTTGAAAATTTTGATGCCGTAACTCATTGAGTTGAAAGTTAGCTTCGAACTAGTTCAACAAACATCTTTCTTTTTTATATGTTTAATAATTAAGACTTATCTATCATAATTCGATTCTTAAAATAGCATAAAAGTAAAGTTCAAATTAATGCCGGTGTCATGTGGGGTTTCAAATTCTAAATTATTACTATGTGAAAGACATTATGATAATTACTACTGTATTAGTAAAATAATTCTTGACCATCAAAATTATTTTTAATAAGGTTTTTATTTTTAAGAACAAATTCAAATACATAATTTGTCGAATAATATTATTTTAAAATAATTATATAAATTAATTTTAAATCTGGATTTATTGCAATTTGCAAGACTCTTATGTTAGCTTTATTTACGCAGGACAGTGGGAACCGGAAGATTTCTTGTAAATCTGAAGAGTATATCCAAATACTGTAAACTGTAGCTAAAAGTTACTATATTTGGCCGCCTACTTCCTCTCTCCTTTGTCAGAAAATGCCAGAGAAGTTTGTTAGCTGGCTTCTGCTTTGTTAATTGGTCGAGGCTTACAGTCAGGACTCAGGACTAGAAATTGATGGATTGCATGAAAATCCTCAAACATACAATTTACAATCTTTTTGAGTCCTGGAGAGAGAAAGAAAGTAAAAACCCCCAAAGATTGTTAACAGAAAGCTGCAAAATTGCAGGAAAAGTAGATCGGTTCATTTTATACATATTTTATATAGAATTGGCTGAGGGGCAAAGAACTAAAAAATAGAGGTGGGAAACTGAAGAACATGAAGCAAATATTGAAATACTTAAAAAAACTAGCAGAGAGGAATGCGCAAGTCCTAGGCTAGCTAGAAAAGAATAAGAAAAAGAAAGCCCAGAGTCTAAGATGCTAGGCCGCCTTCCAAAACCAGCTGTTCTTGTGGACTATGGTTTTGATAAGCCCAGATTCAAGGATTTAAATTTCACTTATCAATTATATTTTTAATCATATCATATTTACAATAATAACATATTATCACAATTAATAGCAGCTAAAACCGCAAAATACTGAGAGTCTAAGAGGCAAGGCAGGCTTCCCAAAATAGCCTGTTCTTTTCCATCTCATTCATGGCTTTGGTTGAATCAACAGAAACAGGTGATTTCTTCTTTTCTTTTGCCACTCCTTCATTAAAACGCTGATCATCCCTGCATTTCTTATGCAAATGAACCTCCTTGGGCTGCTCTACCACCTCCCCATCTTCCTCATATTCATTATCATCATCATCACCACCAACATTTCCTTTGTCTTCTAAGCTATTAACCTCTCTGACACCAAGAACAAAACCAGACGTCGCATCACAGCTACACGACTCTGCATCATCATCATCATCATCTTCAGCATGGTTGATACCAGACATGGCAGGATCAAAACACCCAGATTCCGAATCGCCTGTCGCCTCAAACAGCAAATAAGAAGAGACATCAACAACTTTATTACTTTTAATGTCCATATCTTTTTCAACACTAGAGACCAACACAAATAAAAAAGTTGCTGACTTTGTTTTGAAGTCTTTCCCTTATAAATCAGAATTTTTTTTGTAAACATAAGCTAAATAGCAATTAGAATATTAAGGAAGTGAAAAGAAAATAGCGGTGGCTTGTTGGCTGCTGGCGGCTAAAGCCGTGTTTGACGCTCGAATATTTGTGTTAGATATCAAAACTTAAGCAGGTTGGCAATGGCATGCTAAAATTAAAAACTTCTATATTTTATATCATAGAGAAAGAACCTAGAGATTGATATTAAAACGCAAAGTCACATCTGCCCTTTTCTATTCTAGAAGGAATGCCTTAGATATAGATAAATAAGAGTTAAGATTTGAGACGCACCCTTGGAAGAAAATCATATACATATACCAAATCTTCTAGAAGCAAAATGTCGACTCCCTCGGGTTTTACGTTTACCTGGTTTAGACTTTTTACGGTCTTTGACCCGAATATTTTTTGTTCCTCTTACAGCACCAAGGTAAAACAAGTAAACCCCAGTTTTCCAGCTTGTAAAGATAAAATATCATGCTGACAATGACAGAATAATAACTCGAAAGCCTGCACCTGGAAAAATTTTAAAAGAAAAACTGCTTTGAATCATGATTGGAACACAGTTCAACAAAAGTGACTCTGGAATTATTGTAAGATATATATTGGGTGACTTTTTGAGTCCATTTTCAACTAAAATTTTCAGGTTTTTTTAAAAAATCAAGAGCCAAAACTACTAGCTAACCCTATTTTTTGACCTATAAAAACAAAGAACACTGATAAAGTCTTTTTATCATTAAGCCAATAGTCATTCAACAATTTTTGTAAATGTTTAAAACGTAAATTGATCTCAATAGCTGCAACCCATTTCTCAAAATCAAGTCAATAATAATAGTAGTAAAAGAAAATTTACGTTGATACTTACAATAGGATGCATGGTAGAATATTAAAATTTTAAATTTAGCAATAAAAATCAAATTCTAACAATCTGAAATACCATTAAAAAATGATAAGGATGGGTAAACTTAAAAAAGGAGTAACCCAAATGTAGAAGACATGATTTTTAATTGGGGCAACAGAGCAAGAAATCAAAGAGTGCAAATGGGAGGGGATGGGGATGTTTAGTAAATAACGTGCACTAAATGTCTACGAAAAACCCACATGGATTTCTATTAATACAGAAAACATTGCAACCCAAAGGGATTATGTTTGCGGGCAGGTTTAGGTTTGGTCTGCAATCAACCACGTGTTGAAAAACTGGTTTGAGGTGCTTGACCGTTTTCATTAATTGGCCAAGCAAGTTTTGTTTTTTTTGGGGTTTTCTTGCTTCAGCTTTACTCTTTTTAAAAAAGGAAGTTAATTTATTCCCTAGGAGAACTCTGCTCTTTATATATAGTAAATAAGCATGAAGTAAATGAGTTGTGAATTTCATTGGTGATAAGAAAAACGATAATTGATATTTGATACTGTATCAAAAGTATTAATAAGCAAGAAAAATGAAATGGAAGAGGTGCTGAGTAGTGGATTTTGGTGTAGAATATTGGTTCAATTTGTCACCTACCTCCCCACAAATCAAGAAATGGGAAACCGAGGACTGGCAGAAATGTGAATCATGACTTGACGAAGCATGGGGTTATTTATTTATTTAATAATTTTATTTTATTGAGATTTGAGAATTTGCAAAACACAGAAAAGGTTGACAATGATGATTCCCACCACATAATCGAAACTCGATCCAGTCACAGACAGCATCTAACCAGCACGAGGGAAAAAAAAAAAAAGTGCTGCATAAAAATCAAACATAACACATGGCTCTTAGATCACATAACCATTTAAGACTTTTATATTAGCATAAATAAATATGGGCATCTGCAGTAGCCGCCTAATTTACTACTTTCACTGATATTAGATGCTTGACGCTTCTGACAAAGGGGAAATGCAATACAATGCAGAAATGCATGAACCCTGGAAGTTCCAATTCATCCTTTCAAGTAAAACATTTTGTCCATGTAAATGGTGAGAAAGCGAAATATATATAAAGTGAACCCAGACACACAACAAGATCAAGAAATCTCTCCCAGTTTTTCAGCCTTCTATTATTTCTCTAGGTATGGCGTTTTAAAATATTTACCAGCAACATCGTTTACCCCCAAGAATTAGTTCTTTTTTTTATCAACTTGATTGGCAGCAAGCAACCGGCAATATTACAAGAAACCTCTAAGCACATAGTGCCCCTTAAAATGATTAATGCAGTCATGATAAAAATAAGCACCCATATAATTGAAGGAGATATAAAATGCGCGGGAAAGGTTCATCGTGTCAGAAATAGTTCTGGGAAAACTCGATGAGGCTTGGGAAAGTAAGTAAAAATTTGTGGGATCCAAGCTCTACATCACAGTACTTACAATTTTATGATGACTCTCATAAATGACAAAGATGGAACCCTAATTTTTGGTAATGCTTCTCGATCCTGTCATAGAGAATGCTCTACATACAAGCAGTCAGCGATACCTGAGATGTCTATTCCCCCGGTTACCCTGCAATAGCAGATATAATCATGCAGCAAAATGCTCAAGTGAAACGGCAGAGCAGGAAAAATACCTCAAAATTTGAATGAGGAGGACTGGATACAACCATCCACATAACTTATCTCCAAAATCTTGAACCAAGCCACTGAAAATAACGATAGGCACACTGGAGGTTTAAGATTTAAAATTTTTTTTTTAAAAAAAAGAACTTACGTATTGTAACTACAACTACAAGTAAAATATGTAAACACTAATTTCAGTGAAGGCAAAACAAGTATCTGAATTATAAATTTTAATTCGAGTAAAAATCTGCATGGGACAGCAATGTATAGATAATATGGCCAGATGGACAGAAAGGGAATCGCATGCAAAAACTACAAAGATAACAAGGCCCCAATGCACAAATGATTTTATAATACCTGAATGTCGCAGCTCAGAATGCATCTCTCCAAAAGAAACATGGATCATCGCTTCAGGTAGCTTGAATATCAACAGACCCACTACTACATTCATTATAAGATAATAGGAAGATGCTTTTTAAAAATACCAGCAAAAATAAATTGCACCAAGGAACAAAAGGGAAGTGCCCAAGTACAATGCACTGAAGAAAAATGTAACTTGCTGAAGAAAAAATCAAAATTTTTGAGAACAAGTTATTGAACGTGGAAACAATACATTAAGGGAACATGGTATCATGGATGTCCCCACAAAATCATACTATGGACAGTTATTCTCGAGGAAAAATCAACAAATTGATATTTAGCATTTAAATGGAATTCAATGATACATAGAATACAAATCGTGTAGGAATGTAATGCACCATGAATTACAAGTTTCTGGGAATTTGATCCCATGAAGCAATTACAAGAAGGATGGAGTAAAACATATAAGAACAGGTTATCCTCTATCCACCCAAAAAGCTGAAACTGCAGTCAGTCAATCTATCCAAGTTTCATGCAACTAAATGTTACAGACATATCCTGCTCCCTTCCATGACTCACCTCCCAATCAATAAGGTTTGTTTTGTTTGTTGTCTCTCTTAAGCTGAACCTTCAGTTTCTTACCACCTAATTGGCATCCGTTCATCATGTTTATAGCATTTTGGGCAGCTGCTGGAGAGTCATAACTAACAAATCCTGCAAAGAGAGGCCCTTGATAGAGAAAATTTCTTAATGATCATACCAGATTGACAAGTAAAAGATAATGCACTTACCAAAACATTTACTAACTCCTGTTGCTTTGTCGACAAAAACCTTTGCACTTAAGACCCTACCAAATCCTTGAAAAGCATTAGCCAACTCTTGATCACCGAATTCTTGAGGTATGTGATAAATAAATAGATTTGCCCCAGGGGGACCTAGGTCAGAGCATAGACTAATTAATAACATTGCCATCACCGAAAATCTACTTTTAGAAATACAACAAAAACCAAAATAACCACAGATAGCAAACCTTCAATCTGACCTCCTGAATTTGTACCAAAATTGGAAGATGATGAAGAATTACTACTTGTATTTGCTTGTGGCATCGAACCAGGTGAACCAGTCAACAGATGATGGCTCATGATTCCCCCAGGATATGCCATGGGGTACTGAAGACCTGGCACAGCAGGGTAAGCCGAGCCCACATAACTTGTAGGAGGCATAGCATAATTTCTAGGAGCAATATTGGGAGCAAGATCAGGTGTAATTCCTCGCAATGAACTTCCTTGATTTACTGGAGGAATCATATTGTTGAATGCAGGCTGATTCTGCATCGGTGGCAAGCGGTACGGCATAAGTCCATAACTTCCTGGAGCCTAAATAAATGAGATGATCGATCACATTTAGACATTGAATGCTCAGTCAAAAAATCACGATAAAAACATTAGACAATCCCCATACCTCAGTTTAAAATAGGAGGAAAAGGAATCACTGATGAGTCCGAAATGTGTTTCAGAAATATAAACTCCTAGACAAAAGGAAAACCTACCTGATATCCATATCCATTGTATGAGGGAACATAACCCATAGGCAAGGCTCCAAACAATGAAGGATGTTGTGAATCAGCATTTGGTACATTCGAAGCTTGAGATTGGGCTTTCTGGGCCCTTCGAGCTTGTCTTTCCTTTTCTGTATCTGCCCATTTGACGACGAGAGGGACACTTGAACCCTAAAACAGCAGAAGATAAAGACAGAATATAGTACCTACTTTTATTTCAGATAAACTGTCTAACTCACTACCAGACATGATAAGAAAAGAAGCTACTTAAGGCCATGACCACTGCATCCTTAACACATATTTGGAAGCCAAGAGGTAAGGATATGCCTTTGATTAAAAACTGGTTATCTGGTACAAGATACCAGTCTAATGAAGACAATAACTTTTATATTGTATACATGCATTTTGCAATGCACTGTGGCATAGAAGATAATTTCAGATGTAAGCCCAAGTGTGTCTTGATGAAGATAAAAGATGATGGGCTTCCGAAGAGAGCCTACTTGCTCAAGAACTTTGATTCTAGATGCAACATGCAATTATTCATAAAAATGAGTTTCGTCTCATTGCTTGCAATGCATAATAGGGATACTAAGCCACAGAAATCATCTTTTGATGCATATGCAAATAACTTCCAGGTTAATATTGGAACCTCAAGTGGCTTGAGCTCTTACAGCTAACAGCATGACATACGTTGAATTTTGACGTCATTCATTCCTATGAATGAACAACGACTATGTAAGGTAGCTGATTAGAACACAACCTTTAAATAAATTGAAATTTTTAATATGCGAAAGATACCACGTAAAACAGGAATAGATACTCAGAACAATCTTCAAGGTAATTTGTTGATTTTCAACAGCACGTGTAAAAGATACCTACCTCCATTTTATGCTTTCCATTGATGGCCTCCAGGGCATCAAGGGCTTGTTCTTTTGTCTCATACTTCAAAAAGGCGCAACCTGCCATAAAGAAACCAATACAACTACAATTCAAATATTGAAATCAGCTTAGGGTTGAGGTTTTATTGTTTATACAATATAGCAGTTAATATATTTTCTTCTTCAAAAAGCAGGAAAGAAAGAAAGAAAATAAATCCAAGATCACAGATAAGTACCTTTGCTTGTTTGTTGAGAACCTCTTAGAATCTGTAGGTCCTTTATGGTTCCATATTTAGAAAATAAAGCAGAAACTTCAGCTTCAGAGACATTCTTTGGCAGCATGCCAACAAAGAGTTTGTGTTCTAGATCCGTCACGCAGTAAAAAGAAGATGAAAATTCATAATTCATTCAAGAATTTGATAGAAAGCGCATCACCAAATAATGAATGAGAATCAATACTTTCAACCTCATAGGAAGCAGAATTATAAGCAATTAATTTACAAAAGTTATGCATACCTAATCTTTCCAATTCTCCATCTGCATACTTCACTTGCAATGGACTAGATGCCTGAATTGGAAAAAAGAACAAAAAGGTGAATTCTAATCAAGACGGTAATAAGACTCTTGCAAGGTAAAAAGTAAACTCTATGCACAAATACATGATAGCAGAAGTAGGTGATTGCAATAAAGTACTTTGAATTGAATTGTCTCTAAATTCTTCATTAAAGGTTTGAATGAAAAAGGTCAAGTTATTAATCACTTATCACTCTAAATCCAAGATCATGGATATGCCATGTTGTATAAACAGGCATATCTTAGACCACCATATCAAAATGCACAATGATCAATCATGAAAATAAAATGCAAATATGAGTGCAACCATATATGTCAACACCTGAGGCATAAATTGATCCAGTCATACTAGTAACTGTCTTAGGATACATTGATATCAAAATCAAATTTATGCGGTCAATCAAATTCTACTAACACTGTGTCCCAGAAGAGGCAATGATTTGTTTGTATTAAATTCCTAGATTTGTGCTCATGTGCAATTATGTGATCTCTTCTGCTTTTGTTTAAAATCTATCAGATATAACTTGTACAAGAGATTGTATATAGAGAATTTTCATTTTCTGATCTGTGCTTGTATACTTTGAATTGCAATATTACTATGGAATTGTGAATTCTTTTCAGTCTCGTTGGTTTGTCAAGCTACATGCAGAACTTCATCTATTTTATTAACTACGGAGAACAAATTGCATGAACACAAAGGTCCTTCAACCATAAGGTGGCATTTAAAATGATCAATAATAACAACCAAGGCATACAATGGAACTCAGGGCAGTGAGTCTGAGTAGGCAAAGCTCATATTGATGTTACCTTATAAGTGTTGAAAGGTTTGTCTGTTGATCATGCATTTTCTTAATTACATGGATGCACATAAATGCTTCCCCTTATCAGCAAAAACTGCAGCATCCCATTATTCTTTTCATTCAACCATATACTTTCACTTATTATGCCGACATTACTAACCATATCAATTCATTTGATCAGCTGCCTCCTTGTTTCCAATAAAAATATAAATATTATGATAAGTTATGCTTTTATTCGCTCCAAGATTGTAAGCAGGTCAATCAAATATGAAAGTTATTGATTGACAGAATGTGGTAATATGACAAATAGCTGGAGATTAGTTTGCATTAACTGACACCCTATGAGCAGAACACAATACCTATTGTTCGCTTAATTATTTTAAATTCAGAAAAATTCCAGGTTGAAATCATTAAATCACCCTGTTTCTCGTCCAAATAATATTCTAATGTAATATAATATCTAGTTTAAAAGCCCTAGCCTTAATCTTTTACATGCTAGTAAAACTTCTGAAAACCTCATTTCATCAGAAAACGACCAGGTGTTTAAAAAAAATGATAATAAGCTTACAGCATGCTGGACTTTGATGTTGTAATCTTCTCGTTTTCCATTGGCTCTAAAACTCAAGATATCGATTTACTCAAATGAGCAAGTATAAATAATTATTAAACTTGCATGCTCTAATTCTACAACTGCATTACCCTAATCATTGAGCACAACGAAGCAGTAAAGATTTTCTACCAAGTTTGTTACAAAATGCCAAGTACACAGAAGTTTAAGGCAGTTTCAATGGATACTAAGCAATAATTTCATTAGATGCGAGCTGTGGGATAAGCTGCAAGTGTGAAGTTAATTATGAATTTAAAATACGCTAAGATCACTACAACCAACTTTGGACAATAGCAGGAATATTTTGGCAACAATAACTAACAACGTATGTACCAAAAAAAAAAAACAACAATAACTAACAATGTGGCAATAAATCACTAAGAAGAAAGGCAAAAGAAAGGAACAGAAATTCAAATTTTGGACTCACCCCAGGCAAAATCTTCTTATTATGATAGGCATTGACAGCCTTATCAGCCTCTTCTCTTGACGGGCATATAACAAAGCAACACCCTTAATCAACATAAAAAAACACGAGAAAATACCTCAAAATTAGGTTCCAAACACCATGAAGGCAAAAACCTCACTAAAACACAGCAAATCTCACTCGAAACTAAACGAATCAAACAAATCACTAGAAAAGACAACCGCTAAAAGAGAACGAATAATGCGAGAGATTTGAAACTTCAAAATAATAATAAATTTAAAACAAAACAAAAAAGAAAGTCGAACCTCTAGAGGCACGAGTAGTCTTGTCTTTGATGATGTTGACTTCGTCGACCAAGGCAAACTCCTCGAACATGGCGAGAACTTGAGCTTCCGTCATGTGCTTAGGCACTTGACCAACGAACAGCTTCACGCTCTCTTCGTTCGTCGCTTTCTTCTCCTTTTCCCCTTCCGCCATTAACGGCTACTCTTCTTCCTCTATTTTCTCTTTTTCTTTTTTTTTTTTTTCTCTCTCTCTCTCTCTCTCTGAAAGAGTGTTTTTTTTTTTTTATTAGTCGTCGGAGTGGAAAAACGGGGGTTTCTTGATGGCAAAGTTGGATCTTCAATGAATTTATTGCAATTAAAATGTTTGCAAAGAGAGGCTAAAGTTTTAGTTTATTTACGATAATACCCTTACAGCTGTGTACCCTCTGGGCTTTGAGGCGGATGCACATGTACAGTTGTGAGCACTAACAAGGATTTGTACTTTAAAGGAAGCCGATCTTGAATGACGTATGTACCCTTTTGATTTTCTTTGTCTTATTGGGCAATTTTTAGTTTTTTTTTTTTTTGCCTTCCCATTTTTAGTGGTTCCCGTCGGCTGCATTGCATTGAAAGTGTACAATCCGTAAAACAAGAAAAGGAAGAAAAAGAAGACACTACACTTAAAAACGAGGGGGAAAATTGAATTTGATATGCCTGGTGGCCCGTGGATCAAGTGGGGTACGGTGAATTTGTGAAATTAGCGGTCCATAATTCGATTATGTATGCATATGATATATTATTTAATTTTTATTTTTGATATTAATTATTAAATATGTTAAAATTTTAAATATAATATTAATTATATTTAATATTATATTAATAATTATTATCATAGATATTGAATCTTTTAATAAACTTTCATGTTTTTTATTTTTTTAAATATACATTATGAATGAGTAACCATTTTTCAATCATATTTATAAAATTTAAAAAATTTTATTATTAATATATTAAATAATTATTCTCATATTAATGTTATGTCAAATATAAAATTATGAAATTTGAGACAAATGTATGCCATTTGAGCATTTTCGTTTTCCTTATAAGCCACTTATTTGATTGAAGCATCAAAATTATTTTTATACTGCTACATATTATACAGTGTAAACTTTGAATTTAATATTTATCTATGAATAAGGCACACAACTTAATCTTTTAAAAATCTCTTACTCGAACTTAATTCAAGCTCGCTCAAAAATTTATTTTTTAAAAAATAATATTAATAATTATATATATTTATAATTAAATATAAATAAAAAATTATTATACGCTAATTTAAATCGAATTTATAAATTTTTTATTTAAATGTACATTAAATTTATCAATAAAATAAATAATCCAATTCCTACACATATTTATCAGTGCATGGAGGAGCATAGGGCAGTTGAGTATTCAGAAGCTAGTTCTTCAAGTTCAACGCCTGCTTCTTAACGGATTTGTAGTAGCTTTGAAGCTTAAAATGGGCAGTTGCTGACAAAAGGTTTCTTTCACCGCTTCAAATTCGTACTTCTTTATCTAGAAAATAATTTAAAAACCGACATGAAGACAAAGTTGAAAGATAAGAGACAGTTATTTTAGAGCATTTGAAAATTGAAACCCATCAGAATATATAAACAAAATGGAGAAGAAATATTCAATCTTCTCATGCAGCTTTAGGAAAATTTTTTTTGGGTGAATTTGGTCACTAAGAGCTAATGCTATTTGGGGGATTAATATTAATATTTTGGCCATACTTGTTTTAGTTGCTAAGTTGAGGTGAAAATTAAGCTTGAATTTTTTGAGCGAATTTAACGTTATTAATACGAATATATATATTTAATAAAATTATAATATAAAATACTTAATTAAAATATATTACATGAATTATTTTACGTAACTTTAACATAATCTCTTATAATTCATTCTTACTTACCATACGCTAATGAACTTTTTGAAAGATTCACTCAAGCTCCAATTGTCTAATATAATTTGAATACGTTTTTCGTGAAAATCGAGGAGACAAAATTTATTGTTCACGTGGCATTACGCAATTTGCATCTTATGTTATATAAATTATTTATAATTAGTGCAATACATTAATTGAATAAAATAAGTATTGTCTTGATTTTATGCAAATGTCTCTTTCTTTTGGTATGATTATTCACTGATAATGTCTAGAATCACACAGAGCAGAGCCAAAATGCTACTTACATTCATCAATATATTTTCATTTATAACCGACACATAAAATAATGTAAAATTAGTCAAAACTTTCAACAAACCCAGATGTTTGTATTGTTCAAGTAACAGCCGAAATTTAAATAGCATAAGTCTCAAGGGGACATTTCATTTTAGAACTCTATTTTGAGAGTTTCATATTTGAAACAGACAAAGGTGAGACTAATTTATACAATAATCTTTATTATATAGTATATAAATATATAAAAATAAAACATGCTACAGTCAATTGATTTATACATGAATGAGAGTTGATTGAATAGACAAAAGATCAATATTTTATTTGTAAAGTTTACTTTTGAATTTCATTATTTATAATTTTATTTTATGAACGATTAGTAAATCTAAAGTAAATTTCTGTTGTGTTTTTAATTATGGAATGGATCCTTACTTCAATTATATATATATATATATATATTTTTTAAATTTCATTGTAATTACTTTAGTTTTATCCAAGTCTAAGAAATGAACAAGAATAACGAGGAAAGAGACGAATCTCCTCAAAATCCATTGCTTTGCTATCGAAGTTAAAACTAAAGCCCCTTGCCTAATAAATCATTGTTTTTTTCCCTCCTTTCCATTTGAATTCCCCCCCTCCCCCCAAGAGAAAAGGTGTTTGTCGCTCTTGGAAAGCCATGTTCTTTAGGTGTTTCACAAAGTTTTTGCAATGAATAAAAAATTGGATTGATTGAAACTCAATTATCAAAAAGAAAAAAAGATTTAAAGTTAAATTCAGAGGTAGAGTTTCCTTATAGTTTGGGTTCACGGCCTTTCCAACAATATTGAAAATCCCTATGTCTATATAATTTGGCCTTTCGAAATAAAACTTTATATTTATTTTTGTCTATAATTTAATGTTATGTATTAAAATTTATAAACAAATATAATTATTAATAGATCTGCTCATGTATCAGGACGGTCGAATTTGAGTCGGGTTTTGAGCATGGTATTAACATTGGCCTGGCCTGAAATATAGGCCTCGAATTTTACCCAAGACAGCCCATATTTATAAATAGATAGTCCAAACCCGTTTAGGTTGGCTCCTATTATATTTTTTATAATTTATTTTTGAAAAAATATATTTTATTAAAATTTAATCTTTATTAATTTAATATTTTTTTATTAAGTTTATAAATATAAATAATTTAACTTAATTTTTAAAGTTTATACTATAATATTTATATATGTATTATTTTTATGATAAAAATTATATAATACGTAAATATAAAATAAATATATCTAATGTAATAGTAAAACGGATAAGGTCGGGTCGGGTCGGGAACAGGCTTTAAAAGTTAAACCTAGGGCTCAACCTGTTTTTTAATCAGGCCTAATTTTTTTATCCAAGCATATTTTTCGGGCCTAATATTTTTGTCGAAACCCTTCCAAATATCGGGTGGGTCTTTGAGCTTGAACAAGTAACTTGACCTTTGAGCAGGTCTAATTATTAATCATAGTCACCAAAAAAATTTAAAATTTTTTTTAATGTATTATACATTATTTTTTAATGGCATTTCGAATAAATATATTATACATTTATCTTTTAATTATTTGGTAAAGCTTAAAATATTAATATTAAAAATGCTTTAGCTTTCTTCATCTTTATATTTGATTCCTCAAAAATTTTTGGTTAAGCTTCGCCGTTAGATAAAATAATGATTCTTTTGGGTCATCAATTTAATTGATTCAACCAATTAAACTAAATTGTTCAAATAGTAACTCATTAATAAAAGTTTGTATTTATCTTAATAAAATAATTTTTAATATGTAAATAAAAGATTAAAGGTTCCAAGCATCACTTATAAAAAATAATGAAAAATAAAAAAACTAACAAAAAACTATTTTTTATTAGTTTAATCTTATTTTTGTCGAATTTTTTTACAGATTAAATTATTTTTTATCTATTTATCATATTTTTTATTTTATTATATACGTATATTGAATTAGATATACCATCGATCCTCAAAATAATCAATTTAATCAATTAATCTTATTTGATTTTTTTCATCATTTTATTTTAGCATCAGTCGAAAAAGCCAGAATATTCCTTTCATAGTTAGATACTAAAGAAAGCTCGGAAAAATGAAAAATTGATTCCTAGCATTTTTCTACAAAAAGCAGTGCATCTTTCTTTTCAAACTTCACCTTTTTGTAAGATCAATCTTTTAAACTCTGTTAGTCTGACTCTAGTATCTATCTATCTATTTTATGAATGGCCAAAAATACATAAATAAAAGCAAAAATAGAAAGGAAAGGGGTTGACCGCTGACAAAACCAAACAGAATGCGGCAGCGTCCATTTTAGGCAGAAAAGGGGGTACGGATACCGTTTAGGTTTCGTGGAGGGGATGTGATCATGTGGAAGCGGAAGGGTAATGAAGTAAAGACCGCAGGGAAGGGTACGATGGTAGATAAGTGTGAAAACCGAGGTGTAAAAGATAAGTGCGCCAGACTGTCCCGCCAACGCAGCAATGCCAAGCCCCTTTTTTCCGAAGGCTACAAGCAGCCAACAGAGTGCTCTTTTTGCGTTTTTGTTTTTCGCTTGCAACTTGCTTACTTTATTACCCTCCTCTTAAGCTCGGAGTAAATTATTCTTTTTACCACTTATAGTAAAATTGTGCAAAGTCAAAAGGTGGAAAATTTTAAAATTCTTACATTTTCGTTAAGTACTGGTAGGAGCAGATTAAGACACCAAAAAGAGACCCGTCCAAAATCATTGGTTAACTAATGATTTTTGTCCTTCCTTAGTCACCTCACAATTTTGTGTTTGAGATATGAAGTAGATCTCTGATAAGATTGTCCACCTGATTTTAAAGGCACATGAAATTGTTCAAGGTATAAAATCCGATTCAATTATAGATCTTACGATCCATGATGTATTTTTTATAGTATAAAAGATATATAATATTATATTAGATATTATATTAAATTACTTATTTTAAAAGTTTAATAAAAATTAAAATTAATAAAGATTTAATAAAAATAACATAATATTATTTTTTAATTTTTTTAAAGTTATCAAGATTAGTTTATATGATATTTGTTAATATAAAGATTATAGAACTGCGCCCACTATGAAATATTATCTAATTTGGAGTAGTACACAAACTATTCTCATGATTTTTTCTTTTGAGAGAAAGTGTACTAATAAGGGAAGAATAATCCTTACTTTATAAGCCACAATCCATAACCTTAATTAATTGATGCGAGATTATTGTCCGTCCCAACATTAGCCTTTCAAATAAGAGTGTGAACTGTGTAGGTTAAGTGAGAATGTTTACATGGTAATTTTGTGTGACCTTTTTATATGCTAAGTTTCGTGTAGGTTGAGTGGTTAAGTTACTATTGTGTAGATTAAGTGTGCATGTTTATATATTAACTTGGTGTTACCTGTTTATATATCAAGTTTCGTGTAGGTCAAGTGGGTCCGTTTTTATGCCAAGTTTTGTATGGGTTGTTTTCATGGTTTTTGTTACTTGAAAAAATGCGCCTCAATAAAGGAAGAGTAATTCTTATTCTACAAGTCACAATCAATATCCTTAACTAATAGATATGAGATTATTCTTCGTCTTCGAAGCGCATCTCGAAATACCCACTCTAACACCCTCTAATTTTTTTTATCTTGCAGGCGCATTATCAAGCACCCATCTACCTTCCATGTATGACCACAAATTATTACATCAACAGTATCATTCAAAAATTAACTTTAAAAATACTTTCATACAAATTTAATTTTGGTTAATTTTTTTTCTTTACCAATTAAACTAATCTTCATGAATTTAGTATGATTATATTTTATGTTAAATCTACACTGAAATGATAATATAAACATAAATTTATTTGCGAGGACTTTGTGTTAAAAAAAGAGGAAAAAAAAAAACTTGGATACTGTTCTCGCATCTCATGTTGGACCAATTCCTAGGTCAAAATGCCATAAGTTCACTGATATTATAAAACATTACCCAACACAGTATAATATTAAAAAATAACATAAATTTAAAATAAATATATAAATATTTTAATATTTATATAATAAAAATTATTAATATATAAAAAAAATTTATAAATATAAAATATATTAAATATAAATATATGAATTGTAATGGATTTTGTTTCAAGGCCGAAAGCCAGATTTGATTAAACGTCGCTTTAGCAAATTGCCGCTATTGGACTGCCATGGCATTGATTTGGGAACTGACTGGAAATTATGGGTTATTTCCAAAGGAATGTCAAAATGTTAGAGCAGAATAGGCATTAATAGCCAATTGTTCACACGTGATATGTATTTTGTAAAATCTATAATACTAAATTAATAATTAAAAAAATAGTAAAGTGAGACCTACCATATTTGTAAAATTTAGAAGAGAAAACAACCAATGGTAAAACCCAATTTCTTGGGTTAATTTATTATTATTTTGTTTGAAAATTTGAGAAAAGAACAAGAAAAAGGTGGTTTGCTGATGAAGCATGTGGGGCTGGCTAGCGATTGGCAGCAGCAAATTGAGCAAATAATCATAGGGTGGATTTTAAAAAAAAGTGAAGAATTGATATGACAAAGAAGTAGTGTAATATGATAAAGAATATCTGTGATATTGAGATCGGAAGCAATCATAAGCTTCCATCAAATAAGTTACTTTATTTGAATTTAAGTATTATATATAAATATATATTTATTATAAGTGTATTTAAATTTTTAAATATTTTACATATTTAAAAATATTATAATTTAAATAGATATCAGATACAGATAATAAATAAAATATTTTTAAAAGATAAAAAATTTAGGTAATGTAAAAAATAAAGATAAATGAATGAAATTATAGATATTCATAATCTGTGTTTGGTCATGATTAATTTTTTTAATTTTTTTATTTAAGTCTAACTTATATCAAGTTTAGGTTGACCGAAGCTTATTTTATTATTTAAAAATTTTAAAATTATTTTCATAATAAATTTAAACTAAATTAATTAAATTCAACTTATACCTTCGAATCAAATAAATATTCTTACCCACAAAAATAATGAATTAAAATATCTTACGAAAATGAAGCTCGATATCTCTTGAAGGCTTAGTTTGGATCTCGCCACACCCTCAATGCGGGGAGATCCATTTTTCTTCTTTTTTTTTTTTTTTGGCGGGGGGGGGGGGGTGGGGATTTCCCCCCTCACAAGCCTATTCAATGAAATTGGAGGGGGAAGGGTCTAGTCTGGCGACTGGACACTTAGTGAGCGTAAAATGGATTGAAATCCCCATTTTATGGCTCTATTATTATTTTTATCTGTTTTATCAAATAAATTTTTAATATAAATATAATTTTTAATTTTTAATATATATTTTATTATTTAATATAATAATTTTTAATTATTATTTAATATTAAATATAATTTTTATAATTTTTAATTATTATTTAACATAAATATAATTTCATTTATATTTTATTATTTAATATGAATATAAATTTTAATTATTTATTATATACATATACTTATTTTATTTAATATCTTTAATAATCATCTTTTATTCTAATTTTACAGTCACAAGTATGATTGAATCTAAATACATATTCAAATAAGAGTTAATTACATCTAATAATTTTTTTTTTCTTTTTTACTCAAGAGACTGCCAGTCAAAACATGCACCAATAAAACTGGTTTCCTGCTTGTTCCTTATATCAATGCCAGCCGGAGTTCAGCCTGCAATTTTCACTTTGAAATGATGCAAAAAAATCATAAATTACTCCTTCCCTTTAGAACGCCTTATTATGTTCAAAAAACCAAAAAGATAAGGCTAAAAACATCAGAATGGAGAAATAAATGAAAGACAAGATTTAACAATCTTTCATCAAGTACCACGAACTATACCAGTAGGCTCTTTTATTAGAAAACTTTAAAAAAAATGGGACCCATGTTGGATAATAATTGACGATACCACCATATTTGGGTTCTTGATTATACAACCAAACCCCACGAACAATTTTTTTATTTTCTTGATAATCACAAACAAAATGGATAAGAAAAGTAGCGAGTAACGCTGTGATGAATAATAAGTCAAATAAATGGACCATCATATGAATGATAAATGCATCGGGTTACAACTTTTTTTTTCTTTCATTCCGTGCTTCAAAGCCAAACCGCCTAATCATTTTAATATTAAAATATTTTATTTTAAAATTAAATTTAAATATTTTTTATTAGATAATAAATTAAATTAAATTAAATTAACTATTAAAAAAAATTCTTTTATTGAAAGTTGAAGACAGATCGAATGATAAAATCCAACAAGTTTCAATGGTTGTGCAATTAAAAATTTGTCTCCCGAGTGGTGACCTGAATCATCAATCGAAACAAATTTATTTAAAATAATAATTTCCTTCAGGTGGGCCTTGATAACAACGAGGGCAGCTGCGTGGCATTGCCATATCTCTACGGAGAGCTATTTATGACAGCAAGTGAGCTATCCCTCCAATCTACCGCATTCAATCCCGCGACAGCTTCTCACCTATAAAAGCAGAGGTGCAATACAAATACGGTAAAATATAAATATATTATCATAATAATTTTTTTATATTTTATTTAAAAAGAATATAATTATAAATATTAAATTTTTATACAACATTATTAAGGATTTATATATATCCATTACTTTATATGAATTACATAATTAAAAGTTCAAAAATATAAAAAAGCTAAAAAAATAATATATCATTTTGGGCTTCAGCTATAGTACTGACATTAAACCCAACATTAAAAATACAAAGATTTTTATAATATAGTAGGAGCTTAGAAACTTGGAGCCCAATTAAATATAAAATCTTTTCGTTTGCATTTATCCTTATAACGTGGGATGCTACATTATAGTGTTGAAACACTACACCTAACGAATGAAGATTCTGCATCTCTTTTATAACTTCTACTATAAGTCTATGACCATACTCTTTTTACGGGCAATCAAAGCCAGGTGGCATTCCTCTGAGTCTTTTGATGATACTTCATTCAGCTTTCCTATTGTTTTTTTTTCATCAAGTTCTTTGGTCCTGAATGGAGGACAGTTGTGTGCATATATATATATATATATACACACACAAAAAAGGCCTCAACTATAGAGATAAAAAATATTATGTTGATATTGAATTTAAATAAAAAATTTACTGAATGTTTATCATTTTTTTAAATTTAATGCATGAATCAATTGAGTTAATTTTCGTTACTATTTTTTAAGAATCTAATTTAAGTTAATAGTTTATTTTAATGCAGTTTCAACTATACTCAAGCCGTAGATCTGGAGCTTCTGCTGTATGTGCTATTTGTGAGGAAGTGAAATATATTACGAAAGCTGCCTCTTGATGATTTTGTTTATTTATGTAGCCTCCTTTTTATTTGTAATGGGTAGGTTTACCTTTTCAGTTATCATACCATACAATGCCACATGCTTGGGAGTCTTTCGAGAGAAGCAGTAATTGCTGCACTCTCGTAGCAATTGCATTCTTTTTTTCATGGCCGGGGTTTTCTTATTCTACCATTTCGGATATCATCTCATACACTTTCGGGCTTGGATGAGAGCCTTTCAAAGTCAAAAGGTTCTGCAAACAGAGGCGGGGACTTTAGGATTTCCAGAACATGCAGTTTCAGTGCATTAATTCTGGGGTTGAGCTGACGCCTTCTTATGTGGAAATTGCAGCATTGTGAAAACAAGATAGTGTGAACTCTTTTTTTTCATTTACTCATTGACAATAAGAAAAATTATATCAAAACAATGGAACATAAATTTATGTTTAGATAACTAATAATTGTAACATGACTTCGTTTGATTATAGATATTTATCCATTTTTATTTTCTTTTGAAGAAAGACATTTTAGCCTTAAAAGATTTGATCTTAGCAGAAATGTGAGAATTAGTGTGGAGCATATAATAATAATAATAAAAAGAATAAATAATATAAATAAAATTGCAAAATTTTATAATTTAAATCCTAAAAAGAAGATATATAAAAAAAAAAATCATAAAACTGATAACTAGATTATCTCTGATTAGGTAATTCAAGTCCAATGGGCTTTTTCCATGTTTTAAAGAAAAAAAAAGTAATTAATTATGATTAAATATTAGAAGCATAAATTATTCCTAGAAGGAAGACCTTAGTTGGAAGAAACTCTTGTGAGTGTAGGTTGCTTAAAACAAGATATAGTGTTTCTCCAAAGTCATTCCTCAATTATTGTTTTCCATGGGGAGTAGGGATTCTTCAGCTGAGATTCAAAGTCTAAGGTAAATTGCGAAAACTTTCATTGCTTTTGCTGGTCACAGAAAGATCAAATTGCCTAACAATCAATATATTTATTTATACAAGATTACCTGATCCAGAAAAATGATTTGGTTTAATTTCTTTTTTTAAAATGAATAACAACAGACGCATGGTTGGACTTGGCTGCAATCATGTTAATTCCTGAGACAAACTGCAGTTTAGTTCTGGGAATAAATTATTTTATCAATGATCATCTGCATTATCTGGATTTGAGATAAATGTGGGCATATATGCATATTTTTAATTTTTTAAAAAGTATTTGCTTTTCATGCATGGAGGATCATACTTTCATACCCATATCCAAATATATTCATGTCCGAAAATACATCTTGCCTGACATGATTGACTGCAAATTTTTTAAAGAAAATGAAAAGTCTGAATAATATAGATGATTGGTGCATCCCTTTCCTGGATCTTTCGTTCTGAAGTCTTTTGTGCCTTGCTTTGCTTTTGTCTAATTTTGAGAGTTGTATAATTTGATTTGATGCGTACTTTTCTGATATATATATATATATAATATTACATTTTTATCTTTTTCAGCCATTTTTTCGGTTGTTTGGTTATTTGGATGGCCATTTTTCAGTCCACAGTTCGATGTAACATGTGCATTGAATTGTTGAGGGTTGATGATAATCTCCTTAAAATTTAATAGTAGGGTTGATGACAAGGGTGTGAAAACCTTAAAAAACACCTTCAACTTGATAACATTGCATTGTCTGTCTATCTTTAAGATAGTTGCGGACTCATCATAAACTGAACTCAGGATAGGAGCCAGCTATGTACTAAACTGATGCACATGTAGTTTCTCCAGGTTGAGCATTCGTGATCAAATGGCAGCCAGGGAATGGACTGATCTTCCTTGTGAACTTTTACCATTGATTGCTGAACGTTTAGGTTTAATCGAGCTTCTCAGCTTCCGTGGTGTCTGCAAGGACTGGAATTCCGCTTCTTCAACCGCTTCAGCCGAGGTTGAAGCCTTACCGAATCATGAACCTTGGTTTCTGCTATACGGGGAAAACAATTCTCCATGCATGTTGGTCACTGAATCAGGCAGAAAATACTCCATTACCATCCCGGAAATGGATGGAGCAACCTGCCTCGCGTCAAGCCAAGGGTGGCTTCTCCTACACCGCGAAGGCTCAATGTTCTTCTTCTGCCCTTTCTCTAGTGCCAAAATAGAGCTTCCAGTAGTTCCAGGGCAGTTGCCTCACGCGGAAATCTCTGAACATGTAGCGGTATTTTCAGCACCTCCAACTTCACAAGATTGCGTCGTTTGCGTCATTTGTAGGATTAATAAATCAGAAGACTTAGAGCTTCATGTGATTCACCGTGGAGCCACTGAATGGACAGAGCACCAACTCGATTCTTTCCCGAACAAGATCGAATGTGCTGCTTACCATAATGGGGTTTTCTACTACTTCGACAACACGGATTTGATGGTATGTTTTTCGATCGAGGATCAAAGCATAAGCCTGGGTAAGGTACGTTATGTAAAGTCGACAACCGAAAGAAGTCTCCCCTTAAGATTTAGTACCAATTGGGAGAAAAAGGACATGAAGAAGCGGTTGGGATTAGGAGAAGGCTTTCGACTTTCTACTTGTGGGACGAGAGTATCTTGTCACCCCGCTGACAAGATGGTCCCTTATGAAAACACCATGGATGCTAATGAACCTGGAACCCACCGCCTCAAAGGGGTTTGGTTTCAACCTCGTTTCCATCAAATTGACCAAAAACAAAGTTGGTGATCACTTTGAGGCCGAGGGCTTTGAGCACCGCTCTTTTCTGAGTTGAATTTTAGATATTTCTTTACAATCTTTAGGCCTAGTGTTTGATCAGGAACAAACAAAAATAAGTCTGGCTGCATATGCCAGAATCAAGTTCTATCATTTTTTCCCCCAATGTTATTGAACCTTTTTGTTACTAGGGAGTACTGCCATGATAGCTTTCTTGGACTGTCTTTGTTCTCCCGTGAAAATTAGATCTCTTTGATTCCTCAACCATCCAGCATACCTTGAAAAACTCCTACTCTGCTTAATGATTATTAGTCATAGTTATACTCTTTAAAAATTTATTTAGAACTTAGGATTTACCAACGGAATCTGCTTTCTTCAAGTTATTTTACAAAGTCATGTTTGAAATCTTCATAGCATCTTATATTGAGAAACTTGAGAAGATGGCCACGCCATTTTTTTCTTTCATCTATGAGGTGTATGCATTTTTTTTTTACTATTTGTGTTCATTGCACACCAAATGTTTGTGTTTGTGTTCTCGAGATCTCCATTAATCGCTACGCGTTTTAGATTTTCTTTTTTAAAATTTTATTTGGTATAAATAATAATCTTCGTATATTAGTTCTTAAAAATATCCATCTTTTTACTGGTCGAATCTATCGGTCCACAACATATAACCGAACCATGGGGTGTCGCTTCAAAGCCTAAAATACCCTAAACGCAAAGCCAAAAAGAAAAAAAACCCTTATAAAATTATTCCTTATCCCCATGGCCATTGGTCAAAATCTGGGGCAGGGAGGCGCCAAAAGCCGTATCCTAATCGTCCGAGCCCACCGGATAAGGGAGAAAAAAAAAAGGAAAAAAGTTGCAAGCTAAAGGAAAAATCTCCTCTTCTACTGAGCCCCTCTCACCATTTTTTCTTGTAGCAATTGCTGCGCCTATATAATCTTATTCTTTATGGCAATAACTATCGCAAACTGCCGCTTCTCCGGACTCAGCTCGACCTTTAAGTTCCGTTACTCTGTCTCGTGCCATCGGCGTCTCGCCACTTTCTTCTCCACTTCCCATGCCGCCCTGGACGCTCGCACTCTTAAAGCCACCAGTAACAGGAAACGAGCTGTCAAGAGAAGCTCGTCGGCATCTCTGCGTAAATCCCATGCCGAGGTGAGTGAAGTGTTCCTTCAAATCTTGCAACGGTAAAATCTCACATTTTTCCCCCTTAAATTAACCATTTTGTATGCGATTGCAAAGTAGATTTTGGAAAGGTTTAATTATAAAAAAAATTACAAATGTAGCAAGAGAATGCTCCCTGTCTGAACCTTTTATGTTTGTATTGTGGATTCGAAGGAAATTTATACAGTGGGTTTCTTTTATAGCACGTGGTTCTCTGGTCAATTTGATTTTTTTAACTAATCTGCTGATGAATTATATTTCATATTAAGAAAGATTCTGTTTTCCAGAAGAAACTTCCAGGAGGATCGAAAGGTGAAAAGTCTAGTTTATATGCTGATGGAATTAGTGGTAAGGGGGACATCGGGCGTCCCCAATCAACAGGTTTTAAATCATTTGGCACGCAAGGAAAAAACAAGAAAGAGTTTCAGCTTGACTCGAGGGAGCAACAGGTGCAATTGCAAACCTGTAGTTTCAAGGGAATTTGTTGTACTTCTAACAGTTGTTGAACGTGGAGGTCTTTGATTACAGACTTACATGATTGGGTTGATTTATATTCATCTATTGCTTGGCTCTTTTTTAAAGTAGAAACCACAAGGTTAAGCTACGGTTTTTCATATACAAAAATGCCATTTTCCGAACATTTATGACACCTGTGTTGCATATATTTCTTAAGAAACCTGAACCTCATTATTGTTCACTAGTCCAGTATACGAAGTCAATTGGCTCCAATCATCATATACATGAAACCCAACACGTACAATGTACAAAGTGCTAATCATGATAATGTTACGAAAATTTCTGAGAACTTTTTATTCCATTACCTGGGATAGTTATCATTGAAAATTTGTTTCTCAAAATTTCTAGTTTTCTACAAGTGTGCTTAATAAAATTCTTTGTAAATTATCATTTTATAAAACACTGCTACATTAATTTGCCTCATAGTTTGCTCGCTCTTGTTTCTTTTGTGTACCCTTGATTTACTTTTCTGCAACAGTTTATTTGTTATCACCTGTTTCCATTTCATTTCAGGTTGAACCAGGGAATCTTCAGGATTCAACATTTCTAAATGCTGTTGTGAAGGTTCGGAAATGATTAAAGCAAGAATAACAAAATGTTATGTTGGAAATGTTCAATCTATTTTGTTTGTTAAACAATAGAGTGCCATATCGCCTTTATCATAATTTATGTTTTTATTTGTTGCATATTTGGGTGCCTGCTGTGCAAATCTAAATAATATTTGTTTGTGTCCTTTTTTCTGTAGATGCAGGTCATGTTTATGCTCTAGATGATATGGTACTTAGCCTTTAAGTTATTGTGTGACAAATACATGATCTATGAAGACTTGTGAGACAACACATGCTAAGGCAAATTTAGATGGCTAGGTCATTGGGTAGACAGATTGCTGATTTTGTACCAATGCCTTTGACATTTCTATAGATAAGGGAAGAAATTGTTTTTAGCTAAACAGGAATTTTAGATGCAACTTCAAGCAGCAAGTGATGCATATCACTTTAGGCAGAACTCCAAACTAATCATTTTATTCTGATGATTATTATTATTACTATTATTTTGTAGAAAATTTGGTTGTTAGAGTAAATTTCTTGGTAAGTCTTGCTATTTGTTTATGATAAGCCTTATCTTATATCTGATCTAGGTTTACTGCACCCATACTGCTCCTGATTATTCCCTCCCTTGGCAAAAGCAAAGACAGTATACAAGCACCGGAAGGCAAGATTCTAACTTGTTCTGGTTTTGAAGCATGTAGACAGCTTTTAAGAAAATATTATCGCTGGCTCTCAACATTTTCCAATTCCAGTCAAGTGATTTTTATATCTGTCATTCATTTTGTGTTGTATATTAGGTATTAAATTTCAATTGAAAGTTATGTTCTTTTTTGTAATCATGCAGTGCTTTCATGATTGGGGATGGGAAGCTCTTAACAAATGCACATTGTGTGGAACATGATACACAGGTAATCTATTAAAGTTCTTGAGTACATAATAGATGCTAAATTATCTATTAAACTTAGGGGATACAGTTGAATCCTAATGTAGCTGAATAATATAGCTTTCGCATTTCCTGGAGATATTACCAATTGTTATAGTTTATACTGTTTATGTGGGTGTCCTAGAAAGCGACTTCTACCATTTCTTATCCAATTTCAAAGTAGAAGTGAAGCTGATATTTGTTGGAAGATTTCAGATTTATGTTCCCAATTTACCAACCAGAAACTGGCCTGCTTAACTTATCTACCACTAAGTCTACAAGCCTTATTAGACACCATCTTTGGCATCAATTTTGCTTCACTACACATTTAAAAGAATGGCATGTAAAGTGAAGATCATTGCTGGATTGATGCTGAGAGTTAATAATTCAAAAGTTCTCATTTACATTTTCCTTTTTAGTTCCCAATTTGTTAGTTGGATATTTGCATTGTGCTTTCATTCTGTGGATTTAGATGCATATGGATTGCGATTTTAAGTTATCTTTATTCAGATAAGTCGTGTCACATGGACTTCTTGACCTTGGTTGTCAATTGAGGTACATAAAGTCGTCAAGACTTACATATTAGCCATTTCAATTTTCTTTCTAATAACTTGGAGATGTTATATATTTGTTATATTTCTAGTCTGATTTGATTGAATTTTGCTGTTGTGTTCAGTTGATTATTCTCTTTATTTTTATCTTTCGTGAGAATAGGTTAAAGTAAAGAGAAGGGGAGATGATACCAAATACGTTGCTAAGGTATTGATCCTAGTAAATTTTTAATGCTTCTCAGAATGTTTTATCAGCAGCAGTGTTTTAAATTTTATTAGACATAAAAGCATGAAATCAGCAAACTAATATATGTAGTTTTTGCATCAAATGATAACATAGTACTCCCAATTAAGATATTTCTTTAAGATATTCATAAAACGGATAGCTATATCGACTGAAGATTTCTTCATGTTGATGCGCACCATTGGCTAGCAAGGTGTCAGTTGAAAATATGATAAGAAATTTGAGCTGTTCAGGTCATGAGTTATACTGCTTGTTCAACATTATTAGAATCTTGCAGCTTAGTATCTTCTCATGATTAAATGAACAGGTTTTAGCCAGAGGTGTTGATTGTGATATAGCTTTGCTTTCAGTAGAGAGTGAGGAATTTTGGAAAGGAGCTGAGCCACTCCGCTTCGGACACTTGCCGCGTCTTCAGGTTTTGAATAACCTCTTCACTTTTTGCTGAGCATAGAACTATTCTCTTAATACATTTTTCAATACCTCATGATTCATCATGAATCTTAATGACAGTCTTTTTGATTAATTGCCTTGATGATTGTTCAGCTCCAGCGAAGGAACTCTGATAAAAGAAATTCCTATGTTCTTTGACTTTTTCGGTGTTTTTTGTTTTTTAGTTGGGTCAGAGATATGATGTGCTGTCAAAGCAAAACGATTATAGCTGAATAATTAAAAGTCTAACACCACACTAAGTAGTAAATCTATGTTTCTAAGTTTGTAATAAGCTGTGTGTATCTGTTTGTCATCGTGAGCAATTCTGCATACCTGCCTGATCTGTATCAGGCATGAGATATGACATAATGTTATATGCCATGAAGTTCTTCATAGCTTAAACCAAAGTTCAGAATGCTAACATAAAATTTGCTCAATTTTTCTTTTCATCAATTTGACATTCAAAGTTCTTCATTGTTTCAGCATTATCTAAGTTAAATGCAAGATTTGAAGCTTTAGTGACTCATGCCAGGGTGGTTATGACAACATTTTTCTTTTTCACGTTTTTTGAGCTGTTTCTATTCTTTTTTCTTTGCGGGCAGGATGCAGTAACTGTCGTGGGATATCCCTTAGGAGGAGACACCATTTCAGTGACAAAGGGTGTTGTGTCTCGTATAGAGGTTTGATTCACCTTTTCAAAGTGATAATGACAAACATCCATCAGATCTTGTCTTACCTTATTATTACTTTGATGCCCATATCCGTGTTTTTCTTCTTTTTTTTTTTTTTTTTTCTCTTGACAACATTTTAAACGGATAACAATATCTAGTTTCTTTCTGATATTATTATATGTTCAGGTCACATCATATGCCCATGGCTCATCTGATTTGTTGGGCATTCAAATTGATGCAGCAATAAATCCTGGTTAGTAGGCCATTGAGATTTATATATCTAAGCCTTGCATCATCTCCCTTTTTGAAAGGTGTTACCCATATCATTGTGATAGTCAATGCTTATACTTGGTAGATTGTAGGGAATAGTGGTGGTCCTGCATTCAACGAGCAGGGAGAGTGCATTGGGGTTGCATTTCAGGTACACCTTCTGTGTCAATTTTGATTTACTATAAAATTTGGGAATTATGCCAAAATCTGTTATAAAATATATTCTTTTTTTAATAATAATAATAATAATAATTTATATTTCCTTTGTTTCGTGATGCCACTGCCTTCCATTTTTCCCTTTTGAGTTGTCTCAAAATGTTTATTCATGCCTAAAACAAGCACTAATTGTTGACTTTTTGGTGTTTTGCCCTTTCCTTAGTTGAATTAATTCTTAAGGTGACAACAGTTAGGGACAAAATGCATACCATGTAAAAGTAAAATGCACTCCTTAAAATTTATAAATATGTCAAAGAGGAATAACATTATATGACAAGGGATGATAGTACTTTTAGTACTTGCTTCCTTTACAATTTTGACATATTTGGCCATATTTTATTTTATCAACTATTATTGTTTTCATCATGTATTTTTGCTTGTGCTATGTTCAGTTGCTCATAATCTTTCACTACCCCTAACTACCACTTATTAAATTATCTACTAACGGGAGACTTCCTTTAGGTTTACAGGTCCGAGGAGGCTGAAAATATTGGCTATGTGATACCAACTACAGTTGTATCTCATTTTTTGAATGACTACGAGAGAAATGGAAAATATACTGGTTAGAGTCTGTTCCTTATAATTTTGGTACTTTCGTGTTGTTTGTGCGTGAAATATGTATTATGCTTGAGAGGTAGTGCATTAGGTATCCTCTTTCCTTTTACAGTATTGCACAAGGTTCATTAATGCTATTTTTAATTTATGATACGAATTCATTCTTGTGAGTTTAGAGATGTAGCTTCAATATATCTGTTCATATCCTTGAAAGATGTCAATATGTAAGTCTCTTAGTGTAAGTCTAATGGTTCTTTGATTTCCTTCCAAAGCACTTCTTGGGGCTACAATTATATTTTTGCAATTGTTTCTATGCCCTCATATAAATGTCTGTCTATTTCTATAGTTGCACATCAATGCATGATGAACCAAATATATCTTAACAGAGTGCAAATACAAAGAGTTTTTCATTATTCATATTTTATCCTCTGTAAATGACATCTGGTTTTACAGCCATCTCTTATAGCCTGAAACTTGCTTGAATTTAACTATTATGGTAAATACTCTTTTTGAATCATTGACCATCATACTGTTAAGGATGAATATCAAAGTGATGTGGCATTTTCTCCAATAGTAAAGATAAATAAAAACCATTCATTGAGTTCCAGGTTTCCCTTGCCTTGGTGTATTGCTGCAGAAGTTGGAGAATCCAGCACTACGCGCATGCTTACAAGTACAGTCTAATGAGGTACTTATACTACAAGTTACTTGGCATATAAAGCACAATGCACAAGTGCTTTTGTACTTACATTCACACATGTTTGCATATTCCCTTGGGATAGTGTGGATTTGTGTGCATTTGTTTGCACTGGTGTTTTTGAATAGGATTGTATGTTAGTAGTTGGATTTTGGAGTTGTGTTGTAGATCTATGGAGGAAAATTGAAGATGAAGCTTTGGAGTAGATGGTGGAAACTAACTGATGTGAAAGCTATATATGAGAATAATGGTCATGAGAAAGTAAAGCTTAGCAAAATTAAAACACATGCTGCAATGAATCATGCTGGAAAGTTGTAAAGAAGGCCAGATTATATATAGTGTTTATTTTATTTGTCTACTGGCTATACTTTTTGCGCTAATCTCGTTTAATTTGTTCAATTTCTGGACTAGGTTGGAAAACATAATTTATGTGCTGTCTAACATGCATGAATTTGTAAAATTTTTGGTGAAAAAGGTTGATAAGTGTCAGTTATCGGTATCAAATGAAGATGGATATGTAAAAGTATTCATTCAGAAATGGATGAAACTTAGAGCTGGAATCATTTATGAGTGGCAGTTGTCTAGATAGTGAGCAGAACACAATTTGTTTCTCCTGAATTTCATTATCAGGCCCCATTTGATTAGGAAGTTTCCTGTTTTCCATTGGTGCATCTGATACAATTTTGCTGTAAATACATCTAATCTTATTTAAACATAATAGTGTCATGTCTGTTGAGTAGCTCATTTCCTTAGATGTTTCCATTATAAAATTTGACTTCCACAGGGTGTGCTTGTTCGAAGAGTTGAACCTACGTCGGATGCAAATAATGTTTTAAAGCAGGTATGCTGGCAATATTCACAAGTATGAAAGCATGTTGTATCTTTAGTTTTATTTTTGCTATGCATATCATTTTTCTGGGTAAAAGTCCACTGCAAGTCCCTGTGCTATAGTGAAGTAAGCATTTTAGTTCCTATATTATTAAATTCAGTATTTAAATCCTTTTACTTTTGAAATTGTAGCAAGTGAGAAAAATTTGTTACTGGTGTTAAAAAAACCATTTAATGCCGATAAAATGTTGAAATGTCATTTCATGTGAAATTTTGAATTTTATACAAAAATAGGCTTAGGTTTAGGGTCGGATTTTAGGTTAATTTTCTGTATAAAATTAAAATTCCACATTACATTAAGCGTCGGCTTTTTATCAACATTCAAACGGTTTTTTAACACCGTCATCTTTTTTCCTTATTTGCTAAAATTTCAAAAGTATAGAGGGACTAAAATGCTTTCTTCACTATGGTAAATGGACTCCCAATGGACTTTTACCCATTTTTCTGTGCTCACACCATAAATGCTTTGTAATCTAAGACTTGTTATTTATTTCTAGTTGTTTTCATGAGAGTTAGATTTCCTCAAAATTGATAATAGAAGCCTAATGATAAGGATTTGTTTGGCTTTTGTTAGACATTGTCTATATATATATATATATATATGTTATGAAGATAAATTTTTATTTTACATCTGCCTTTCCAGGGGGACGTGATTGTGAGTTTTGATGATGTTCATGTGGGTTCTGAAGGAACAGTTCCATTCAGATCAAATGAGCGCATTGCTTTCCGCTATCTCATCAGTCAAAAGTAATGGGCATTGTTCTCTGTCAAAAATCGCATAAAAAGCTGCGTGACATGTATTTTTACTAAATTTATCAGTTTATGCAATATATTGCAGAATAAAATTCTTATATTTGGGTATTTCAGTCTTTTCAATGTCCTGTGATTTATGTGTCATCTTTTCCTGTCTTTCTTTAAGCATTCTTTGTACATTCCTGTAATATAAGCTAGTCTTGTATCCAATTTAAGCTCTCTTGCAGATTTGCAGGCGATTTAGCAGAGCTTGGTATTATTAGAGCAGGCAAATTCATGAAAGTTCAAGTAGTTTTAAACCCAAGAGTACATTTGGTATGCAATTAAAGTCTTGGCTCTGAACTAAAACATACATTGATTACATCTGCTTTCATTTTAGAGCTAATAATTTAGATCCTTTTATGTGTGGCATTCTAGGTTCCCTATCATATTGATGGAGGTCAACCTTCATATCTAATTATTGCTGGTTTGGTTTTTACCCCACTTTCAGAACCATTAATAGAGTAAGTGTGTTATCACTCTAGCGGTTTATTCAATTCCTTTCATGAATGGATTAAGAATGTAACGATACTAATGCTGATCATGAAGTTCATGTCTAATTTTCAGGGAGGAGTGCGAAGACTCCATAGGGGTAAGTTGTAAATTGTAGAAAAATCCTGAAGCATGATATTCTACTAATACGATGCATTTTAGATCAGTGCTTTTGAGGTTTGACATATAATTGTTATTCTTCTTCTTAGTTGAAACTGCTAGCTAAGGCACGGTACTCTTTAGCAAGGTTCAAAGGAGAACAGATTGTGATCCTTTCACAGGTGCGCTGCTTATGATATGAGGTTTGACATTGATAGCTACGGCAAACTCTGACTTAAGAATATGCTTGTGCAGTAACTAACTGGTTCTTGGTGTCATAATAATATGTTTGCGTTAAAAGGACCAACGGTTTCCTCAATGGTTAGAACGTAGAGGTTCTAGTTCAAATTTTGGAATAGGGGATTGGGTTCACAAAATGAAACAGGGTTATTGGGTTTGCGAAATGAAATAGGGTTCTCTCGTCATAACCACACTTCTGGAGTAACCTTCTAACTAGTTCTGGAGCACCTTCATGGTTAGAACTAGTAGAGTAACCGAAATACTGTTTCAAAATTATGACTTGACAATGTCACAGAGCATGGCTTTTCTTGACAGGAATTTTGAAACAGTATTTTGGTGCATGAGATCTCACTTTGTTTACCTTGCCTTCAACAGGTCTTGGCAAACGAAGTGAACATTGGATATGAGGACATGGGCAATCAGCAGGTGGGTTTTGTATTACACAATATGCCTCTGCCAGTTTATTCACATGCGCTAAAATGTAATAAGTTTCAGGTTTTGAAGTTCAATGGAACTCAAATAAAGAACATTCGTCACCTAGCACACCTTGTTGCTTGTAAGTGCTAACATCCATTATTATCTAGTCTTCATCGTCATCTTTCGGTTAGGTAGTTCTCATGGCAGCCATGTTGCTGGTCAGGTTGCAAGGACAAGTATCTAGTTTTTGAATTTGAAGACAATTACCTAGCTGTTTTGGAGAGGGAAGCAGCTATGGCCGCGTCATCGCGTATTCTCAAAGATTATGGTATTCCATCAGAAAGATCTGATGATCTTTTAGATCCATATGTTGATTCATTTGGGGACAACCAGGCGATAGAGCAGGACTTTGGGGATAGCCCCGTTTCAAATTTGGAGATTGGCTATGATGGACTTCTTTGGGCTTAATTATTAACAGTTCCAAATTCAGTTTGATCATCTTTGCCAGCAAAAATCAGGGCGTAACAAGAAAATCCTCGCTAGGAAATTATGATGGGGAGCGGGCTTCAGTTTGCCAAGTCAAAGTTTCAGTAGCCTATGCTGATTTTCAATGAAGCTCGTATTGAAATAAGAGTGCCTTATGTTCCTTCATTTTCTCCTTGTCTCGTGGGTTGTTTTTTTCTTCTTTTTTTTTTAAACTATTCTTGATTGATTAAAGAGTGCATGGTTGCATGGGTAGAGTCAGAATCAGAATTCGGGTGCAGTAAAACTTGGAGAGCAGAGAGCATTTTTATGTAAAAATTTTGGAACAATACAGAATTATTTGGTTTGATGGATTAGTGTCAATATTCCTTCCGTCATTGTTAGGCATGCCGCAGTAGGAGTTCTTATATTTGGTTCACTGAATAAGCGTTCATTCGCACTGTCTCCTCCGAATGTCTATACAAAAAATTAGACATGACAACAGCAAAATGAAGTGAATATGGATGTTTATGTGACAATTGACACATAATTATGAATTAAAATTTTAAATATATTTGTGGAAGATTTAAATCTCTGCTCAATTAGTAGAGGGAAAACATATATCAACCGAGCCAAATGGTTAGATATTAAAATTTTATAATCAGTTTATATAGTATCGATTGAAGTAAAAACAATAATCACAAAAAAAATTATATCCTATCAGGGTCTGGAACTTTTATTAAGATCCGCTGAAATATTCGTCATAACGAGCTCTTTTTTATTATTTAAAAAAAATTGAATTTTGCTTATCACAATTAGTGGATAAAAAAAATGATTAAAAAAGGGCAAATGTCGAATAGAGCATAGTGTTTCCAAAACCCGATCAACAACTCCCATAGTAATAAGTACTAAGAAAATATTTGAACCTTCAATATATTTCCTAAAAAAAATTGGAAAAAAAAAAAGGAAAATCCCTGGAAAGAAAAACATAGAAAACTTGAACGCTAGGTAGGTCGCAAAACCATTATGTACAACTACTTTCTTTTACTGTACATGCAGAATATTGAATATTTTACATTTTCCTGTTCTCTGGGTAGAACAAGAATGTTTGATTCCAGAACAGCCTCCCAACCCAGATTCCAGAGGTACTATCATAAATGCCCGGCAACTGATTTTTCTTCATCAATTCCTCCGGGGACTTTATTTATATGGCATTCCTCGTACGTTTTGAGATGGAATATTACAAAGCTACCCTACCTAATCCCGAATCCAGAAATAAGATAGTACAAATGTACCATCACCTCTACTCATTTTTTAAACTATCTTTCGCATTTTTATATCTCTAGTCAGTAATATTTACACAAAGCCATGTTCTCAGCGAAGAAGTGGTTCGGTTGGTGAGCCCGGAACAAATGGCGCAAAACCTCGCCCGCCAAACACGGGACGCATGACAGTGTCATCAAACTTTCGCCAGTAGTAGTGGACGGTATGAACTGGTGTAGCCAGGAGCATGCGTAGGCTGGTTGGACGGGGAATGCTGTCGCCACCCGTTTCAGGATCAGCAGTTTGCCCGTTGGCCACAAGTGGCAGCTCTGTCATCGGCTTAGGTGGAAAAGAATCAAAAGATTCGGGGGACATGGTGCTACTAAGGTGCTTGCTTGGCAGCAGCAGCCTTATTAGAGGCTTGGTCATTAACCCAAACACCTGAAATGAAGAAAATCAAACTTGCAATAAATGAACATTACTAGTTAAATTTGAGGCATGCAAACATTTTTTTCTTTTGAGTTTTCTTCTAAAGATTTGGTAGCAAACACAGCAAATTATCTGGGTTAATTGTAAAGACAAGCAGTAGCCCACACTTATTACTTGTTCAGCAGCTGAAAAACAGAATATCAAACTAAAAGAAACTGAAAACCTTAATATATTTACATTGAAGGAGGCTACAAAAACCAAGACGAAAAAACATTTACATCAGGTATAGAAATCCTCCTTGTTTAATCTTCCTACCCATCATCTTCCCTTCAATTTCTAATAATTACATATTATTATTTATTATCTTAAAACATTTTTTTTCGGTTTTTTCTTTAAACTTTTTGCAATGTCAATTTGTTCCATCTTTCTAATGACATAACACATCGTAAATGGGTTTCTCACACCTTATCCTCTATAGGAGCTTATCCCAACTTGGAAACAAGCATCTTCATTTCCAATTGTCTTTCCTAGTCTTACCGTACACCCATCTTAACATTGGCATCTCGGCTACACTCAGTATTGTTTTTTGTTAGCCCAACATTACATACCATAGAGCAAAGTAGGCCTGATAACCATCCTATAAACTTTTCCTTCAAACCCAAAAGCCTATTGAGATTAACGAAATTCATGTCTCACTTTTCCACTTAAGCCACCTAACCTAGATCTTATAGTTAAGATTTCTATCAATCTACCCATTTTTTTGAATTAAAGCACTCTGCTAGATCTAGTTTTTCCTGTTTCTTTAACAAAGTCAGCTCATTCTTAATAGCCATCTTTGCTTCCTAGTTCCATCATGATGTATCCTTACACGAAGGTATTAACCCCTTTAATTCACCAAGTTCTTCCTTAGCCACTCGACAGAGACAACCGACCATCTTATTCCACATCACACCAGGGTTGACCTCGTCTTTCTAATTAGCCTTTTTGGTTAGTCTATCTATCCACGAAAGATGCTTGTGCATCCCCCTTCAACCTCCACCATTTAATACCAGGGTTTAGGACGCATATTGCTTTCTTATGCGTCTTTATAAAAAACGATCATTTAAAACAGAATGTTATACAAAAATCCCTGAATAAAGTTGTAAGATATCTATGTATATTAGTAAAAGCAGGGTTATTGACTTAAAGCCAGGGAAATGAAATACTATGGAGGTAAACATTTTACAAGGAAATCACCACTAAGAAAGGTATTGTTGACAAAATTATGCGGAGTAGGTCTTATAATACTGAGAAGCAGTCCCAACTAAAAGATAAGTTCTTACCACAGTACTGAAAAGAACAACAGTGATGGTGCTGGTTATCATAATGGCATTTCCACGCAATTGAGTATGCCCCGATCTAGTAAACTGAATATATGTCCAAAAAAAAACTTTCAACCAGATGCAAGAACCAAAGAGAACAGCAATTATTTGATTTGCATTCAAATAGAAAAGGACAGTATTCTTTACACAGAAAAGAATGCGAGTATAACATGCCAAAGCAAATGCACTTGCAAATGACTGCATAAATGCACGTGGTTGCCCAACAATTCACAAATTTTTGGTGCAGATTTCTCAATTTATAGAAAAGCATGATGTAGCATTCTTCTTAACATACATCATTATTTGATTAGGCACTTAGATGCCTAATATTTAACCATATTTTGCCCTCACACTGCAAAAAATTATCTCCACTAACGAGGCAAACGATTCAGAAAGCCAGCCAATTCATGCTGAGACAATAAAATTCTATCTTACTACTATTATCTTACATTGATGTCAAAGACACCATTTGAAATGATTTATGTTGACCAACTTTTGGACAATAAATCCACCAAAATGCAGAAGTTTTGTAATCATACATCGTATCACCTAAATATACCTGATTATAAGCAAGCGCCACGGATACAGAACCTCGCATGAGCCCTGCCCACCATATTGTAACCTGTTTGACTTGAATATTTCAGTACATCAAGTATGTCAGAGGGAAGGAAATCTCAAATATGACTCTAAATACCAACCTGTTGCTTCAAAGTAAATTTGTCACCCTGAGACCTTCTAAATAAATTGGATATAAAAGAAAGAGGGAATACAGAAGCTGCCCTTCCAACTAGAACTAAGCCAAGCAGTATTGAGCTCACCCCAGCAGATGTTCCAGGACTACAAAAACACACGATATATCCAAATGGACAATTTCTATTGAGACATTGCTTTGATATTCAAATTACAAACTGATATCATTAAAGGAAAAACAAGAAGCAAACAACGATAACTGATACACATAGTATATTGACTATCTCTATCACTTGACATGATAAAATTAATTTCTTGAGATGGTTAAAGATGAGGGTAAAAAGAGTCGATGTGCGAAAATTATATATGCAACTGGGTAAGACTTGGCAAGAAAAGATCTAATGGAAATGCACTTTGGCCAAAAATATAGGCAGTACCTTTTGCTAACAACTTTCCACTTCTCAATATCCAAAGCATCCATACCAACATACAGGAAGATGAAAATCTCAGAAATGAAAGACAATGTTGCAAAAGCATGCCTGCAATGATCAATAATCAGCACAAGAATATCAAAACATGTCCATTTGGCTTTGACAGAGTAACTAAAGAGTAAAAAAATGGAAAGAAGACAATTACAAACAGCAAAAGCTTTTAACATTTGTGAACTAAATCCAAATTAGCATACTTGGTGGTGATTCTTGAACTTTCAGTCACATTATGCCAGGTGTAGTGGGACATAACAATACCACAAAAGAACACTTTAAGAATGCTGCTCAAATTGAACAACTGAAAAACAAAATCATTATCAGAGAAACTAGGGATATGACATGCCCTGTAAAAATAGTACCTGAAATATTACAAAGATAGATCATTAGGCACGAGTCACGAAAGAGAATACTTACTTCAGCCATCATATATGAAAGGTAAGCCATGAGAATCATGAGAGCAACTTCACGGTCAGTAGAGTGCCTGAAAATTGGAGAACATTAGCTATTTAGTTTAAAATGAAAAGGAAATATTATTTGTAAAGAGCTATAGGATTCTAATGTCACGCAAGAAGATGTCAACAGCAAGCCATCGAGCAAGAAGGAGAAAGAAAGTGAGACAAAGAGAACAACAGAGTCTGATGAGAGTCCTAAGAGGTAGCATTGTGGTAAGAATCCTGAGTTTTAAACCATCAATAGCTCCCATAACATCGTAATAAAACAAGTACAAGTATAACCTAAATTTACCATCCTTTAGTTAATAATCCATGACAAATAATCTATATGTGAAATCTAGGTTGGTGATAGGGACTTCAATCAGTTTCCTACTCTAGACAATAGCTGAAATCGATAAATTCACAAACATCTGAAAAGCAACAATATTAGATCTTCTTAAAGCTCTGAACAGAAAATGCCTACCAACATAGTTGTGGAACTCCAGTCCACATCTTGAAAACATAGAGCTTTAATGCTACTGACTAAAAGTTGCACGAGTTTTCATTTTAATACAATGAAGGGATGAACATATAAATGGGGATAATTAAGAAACTCGATTTTGCATCATAAAAGATGAGACAACAAGAAAAGGTAATCGTTTGCCCTTAACTTACCTGCCAATATACAATTTCTTTATGATGTATGCACTTATTAGTCCAACCTGAAAGTGAAATTGATGTCGTATTAGATGAATATATAAAATAAATGCATTTGTTAATACCCAAAGCCCTTGAAAAAGGGACAGAGTCAATAGGCAAAGTTACTAATAATTGAAAAAGAATGAAAGATACCGCACAGCAGGCCCAATGACACAACAAAATTGCAGTAAGGCTATAGCATATAAATAATGCAAATTACCATCACAAAGATTAGAGAAAAAAACAATCATATCTTCCAGCAAGTCTAGGACTCTAGATTGTATTGAACACTGAATCATCTCTTAGTTCTTCCTTCGGAAAAACTAGAAGTTTAAACTAGAAATCCCCTTGATACAACCACTTTGAATCCCTGGTAATAAATGGAATATAAAGATGTTCACTGCACTTTTTGTTTCAGTTAATTGACTGGTCATTTATGTCTGATACAAGTTTTAGATAAGGCAAAGATATGTATAAATATTAAATAGATGACTTAAAAGATTATATGTAAATTAATGCAACATTGAACGTAACGTGTGGGTTTTGCAATCTAAGAATATAAAATCAATGATGAAAGGAATGTTTCAACCATTAAAAAAAAAGGCAAAACACACGGAAAAAATACAACAATTAGAAAGAAAGGACTCACCCCTATTCCTAGCAAAGTGCTTGTAGTAAAAAAGTATAGGAAGTTCCCCACGAATTCCATAAAAATGCTTGAGGTGATGTGAGAGAGGTCAAATTTCTGAATTGCATTAAAAAGTACAATTGATGTGGCATCATTTACCACACCTTCGCCAAAGACTATACTGTACAGAAGAGGAGTCTCATCTTGACTAAGCACCTGTACAGGAAATACACGATTGATAATATAATGTTTGTTCAACAGTTCTTTTCACTTTCAAAAACAGAATAAACATTTATACCTGCAAAGTGCAAACAGAATCTGTGGCCGAGAAGATTGCTCCAAGTGCTAAAAGAAGAAAGTAATATTAAGAGCCTAGATAGATATAGAGAAATAAAATGAAGCAACAAGTTTAATTATATAATAACTGTGATTCCTCCAATAAATGTATAAAAAATCATGATGAAAAGTACTATAAAACCTGGTTCTGTGAAAAGCATATGTGTCTGTGCGTGTATGCATGTATGTGGCTGTTTGGGCGTGCGTGTATGCATGTATTTTGCATCTAATATCTGGCCTAAAATGAGATGAAAAACTACATGCAGTACCCTAATAATGGTTCAAAAGAAAAGAAATTGAAAAACATCTGTTCCTGGTCTTCATGATGCAAGGACGAATAATCTGACCCAATCTTTAAATGGTATTTTCCCTATGCAACTGCATATCAGTTGAATTTAAACTAAAAGACGTCAGCAAACTATTAATTAAAGACGCAGACATTACCAAGATAATCTCCAATTTCCAGGAAACCAATATCTAATTTCTTAAACAACTTCATGGTACCTGAGACAAGAGATAATTGCAAAAGTTAGAACACAATTAGCCTCAAAAGCACTCTTTCCCGGTACTAATCAGGAAAAGATAAATTTACTAACAAAAGGTAGCGTTTACAATCCAAAGGAACCTGCAGTTATTAAAGTCAATCTTTGTATTGAACTATTCCTCATTCCAACAAACAATGTATCTTGCTGAGATGCTGATTATAACTTAAACAAGCAATTGGATTTTTAGAGGAAGAATTAACCTTAGTTTATTCAAATGAAGATTACACTAAGAACACCTTGAGAGCATCAAACATGTTATATTCATTGGGAAATACTGACAATATAACTATAATGCAGAATAATATGTATAAAAAATGTTAGAGAAGTTTTAGTCCTCAACCATACTTGGAAGCCTATTATACTTGTGCTTTGAGGGTAATCAGAGTGAAGAAAAAATTCCTAAAATTTTCAAAATCAACAAATCTTGAAGATAATCATTCTTTGGCTAAAAGAAAAATTATAGCCGTCAAATTGCAAGGTTTTATACCACTTTTTAAGTAGTAGTAGGTTAAACTATCTTTAGAAAAATTTTCTTTGTTTAGTAAAAATTTTGGAGACTAAAGCATAACAAAGTGCCTAGGCAGGAAAAGAACTTTGAATCCAAACGCTTGAACATATTATGCATAAACACTACAAAAAGATGTAAGCCAATACATGCAACAAGCAAAAACTATCAGTCAGATGAGCCTGAATATGTCAATTGTCTCTCTAAATGCATGAAATTGAATTGTGGTAAAGAGATTTTCTTAAACACTAGGGAGTTTGAAGAAGTTTGAGCATACCTATGGATATGATGACAAATGATATGAAAGTACCAACAGCACCAAACAAAATAATCATCACGAAGTTACGGAAAAATTGCTTCTTTTTTACCTGGAATCTGGTGAATTGAAAAATATCAGATTATCAAACCAATATTTCCAATAAAATAAAGATTAAAAAAGTCACGAATAATTTCAATTTTCAGGAAATAAATAGCAAATAAAAGTATAAAATAAGCCAGAGAATTAGTTTCTGGTTTCCACGCTCTGCAAGATTTTGGAAAATTAAAAAAGAAAAAGGGAGGAAGATGAGCATCATATTTAAATGATATTTGTAGTATCAATGATCAAAATGTCGAGGGCAACAAAAACCAGAGATTTGATTGTTTGGCATAAGTCAGACTTACCCGGCATTGAAGATGATAGGAGGAAGAAGATATATAAAGAAAAGCTCCTCATTAAATACTAGAAGGTGCGATCTCTTTCCTTCAGTGGTAAACAGAATAATAATTCCGGTACAAAGACCCTGCAATCACCCCCAAAATCATCACCAAACATAAAACTATTTTCCTGTTACAAGAAAAAAAAACAAACAAAACAAAACAAAGACCAATTCAGACCTAACACAACAAGAAAGTTTATTTGAACAACTCACAATGGCAAGTGCAGTTATCGACTCATTAAACCATCGATTTTTCTCCAGAAGGTGACCAATCACAATGCAGGAGCACAGGAGTGCCACAAATAGAGTAATAGAATCCACCGGAGCTTGATCAGGATCTAGTGCCATCCCTGAATGCTTGGGAAGAACGGAGCCCTCAAATCCAATATACCGAAATAGCTGCCTCAATCTAAATAATTCCACTGCTCGAAACACAAAGATCCAACACAGGTCTTCAGTTATCAAAACTGATCATCTCCCATAGAAATAAAACAAAAACAACTCGTAATTAAAAAGTAAAGATAATTACAACAAACATTTATAATCATTTTGGTGCTTTCGAATAATTAGTATAAAATTAAGCTTAAACAAAAGCAACGGCCAGATTTTTCTCTTTACTTGCCGTAGAAATTTAAGCCCTGAGAATTTTTTTTTTTTTTAAATATCGAGAGTCAATGCAACTGTTTTACCTAAAACGGAGTTCGTTTTTACAGTAACAACACACGAAAACGAAATAACATCAAATTTTAAAATATTCTTTTCTTTTTCTCTTCCCCTGCTTTCCCGGAATCCAAACAAGAGAAAGAAACAGCACGATTACTCACCGTGTAAAGCCTAAAAAAACAATTTGATCTATGAAAAGTAAATAACTCGATTTTCTATACGTTACTTTCTCATTGCACTTAGAATTCAAAAAGGAAAAAAAAAGTGAAAGAGAGAGATATATTAAGCAGACTTATCGACTAAGTAACCCTTCACATAGTTCTCTCAGCGTACAAACAAACAAAAGAAAAGGAAAATAAAAACAACAAGGTAAATTACCACGAAACTACTCTGCAACTTCGGAGGAACGAGAAATTAAAGGGGATTACTGTTATTCTTTTTTGGATTGATTGCGAAAATAAAGGTTTTAAAGACAAGAACGAAGCTGAGAATAATACGAGAATAAGTAGGAAAATCACGTGAGCAGGAGAATCCGACTGTCTGAAGTGGGAAACGCTGCACAGACCCGCCAAAGGAATGAATATCGATGGACTTTTATAAGGTGCAGTTGGGGACACAAAAGACGGTGGTGCTCCGTTGATTTCTACCGTACGACACTTGAGATCGAACCTGATGATTATGTTGTGAGGTTTTTGACGTGGGACCCTAGACCAGCTTGGAGTAGACTCTACGCTAACTATTGCCAGTAGGCAAAGAAAATTATTTTTTTTTAACAAGAAAAAAGGGTCGCTGTAGACCTGCATTTGACAGTAAAATTACTAAAAACCATTTATTTTGGGCAGACAGCCAAATCTCAGTTTTTCATTGGATAATTATATTCGGCCTCTTTCCCCAATTTGTTAACTTCTTTTGTTTTTTTTTTTTTTTTTCTATATTTTGCTTTTATCAAAACATATATATATATATAGACTAAGATGTCTATGAGTTTGATATAAGATATTAAAAATTATTTTAATATTAATATTTATATATTTATAATTAAATTTAAATAAAAATATATTATTTTAATTTATAATTATTGTTTTAAATTCACTCAATCCGGATGAAGGAAAAAAAAATCTAAACGATAGTAAAATTAGATCCAACTTGACAAATAATCTATTCAAGAAAAGATCTAATATGGACGCAAGTTTTACCTATAAATTAATCAAATACTAATTTTAAAGATATTTAAACACCTGTTTTCATGTGACAATTCAGCTTTGAGGGTGCTTTTTTTTTAAGGAAAAGAATTCGTGTTATATATATATATATATATATATATATATATCTTCTATAGAGTTTTAAAATTCTGTTAAAATGTTTTCAGCTATCTCATTATATTTATATAAATTTAATACTAATTTTGTTTACTTTATGTATTGTTTTGGAAGGAGAATGAATGACTCAATTTAGTATGGGAAAAAAGAATAATTATTTCAAATTTCAACGAATTAAAATAAAATTCTATTTATTTTTTATACTAATTATCTTACCATAAGAAAACTTCCATTAAATAAAAAAACTACATTTAATTTTCTATGGAGATCAAACGAATTCATCGTAGCTTACGTTTAATCATGTATATACAAATTATAGAACACCGGTATTATTCATAATTTTTATCTTATTTTATTTTAATCTTTAACCATTATATGTATTAGGTACACTCATCATAACATACCTACCGATTTTAATTATTAATACTTGCCTTTATATTTTTAGTTCATGATGCAATTGATGTTTGATTAATTAATATTATTAAATCATAATTAGTTCTTCGAAATGCAAAACATATTAACAAATTTCGGTTAAAATAATAACAAACATTTGAATTTTTATAATTTAGTTGTGTTAATTTTATTTTATTTTTATTACATCAGATAAATATTTTTAATTTATAATTTACATCCAAATAAATTTTAATTTTAATTTGTATCCGAATAAATTTTAAACATAAATTAATATTTAGTTTAAAATAAAAATTATTTAAGAAAAATAAAAAGATGAATTTTATTTAGATACAATAAAATATAAGATTTACTTAAAAATAAAACAATTATTTGTTTAAATAATTTAACCAATTCTTCGATAAAATTATGGTGTTAGGTCTGTTTAACATTGTTATTAACACAATTACGTTTCAATACGAACATAACATTATAAGGTAAAATATTTTTATTTTTATAATTAAAATTATAGTTTGACTATATAAATTAAAAAGCTAAAAATAAATATTTTACAATTTGAAGAGTTTTAAACTTTTATTTAACGATATTTCCATTTTTAATAAGACCTAAAAATTCTTAATTTTTTTTTTTTTCACCAAAGTAGTTACTTTTTCGAATCGAAGCCTTTTTCCGCTGAGCAAGCGACTTGATCCCCCGACCCCAGCTCCACACGTAACCACACAAACGAAAAACGCACCAAACCAACAAAGCCAAAATCAGTAGCACTAACTTTTCTCCTTCTCCTGCGTCCGCAGCTTCAGGCTCTAACCACCTCTTCCTTTTTGTCCAAGGATCGAATACCAAAATGGGGTCGACCCCATGATCCGAAATCCCAATCCATTTTGACCCGGGATGTTCTTGCATTTACTTTGGTGTTTCTAAGGTTTGATAAGTGTCTATATGGGTGCTGTTTGTTTATGATATGGGGAGAGATCTTTGGGAGTTTGTTTGAATTAAAAAAAAAAAAATTGTTGATCCTTTTTTTACGGCTGCTATCTGTTCATTTACTAGATTTATTGGGTGAAGGAAAAATGTTTGCAATATGGAACAATGGATAAAATTGTAAAGATTTGGTGCTTAGTGTTTGTTTCTATTTGCTATTTCTAGATATGAGTGACGGTAATCTACGTTGTTTTGGAGGGGACTCGCTTATGATTTGATGCTGACTCGCTGCAATTAGTAGAACAGTTTTCGGTCTTATTGGACTTCTGGTTCTGAATCATGTTGTTTAGAACAGTGTTACTTGAAACGCGAATGGATTCTGTCTGCGGAACGAGAAGATGTTTCCTAAAATGCGGTATAATAGATGTGTTCTTCTTTAGAGAAAATATTAATTAATTTTTTAGTGTGACTTTCATGCAGAAAAATAAAAAGTTTCAATACTTAATATAATATCTTAAACGTTACAATCAGTTTGGTTTGAGATTCAACTTCATTCTCTGGCAAACGGATCACTTGATTTTGTGAACTATATCGCTTTCATATCATGTTTTGGATTGTTCAATTCAATCCGTAATTAGGAGGGGATTAACCAATCAGGTAACACTAGTTTAGTGCTTATTAGCTATTTCCATAGAAGTTTGAGAGGTTTTGGAATGTGGTTTGAATATAAACTATAGATTTCAAACATTAGTGTTTATTATGGTGTAGTATGACAGCAGCGATTTTGGGGATTTTATGTTGTTTGGTATAGAGAATTGGAGGAAAATTGGAAATTTTTGGTATATTGTTGAGTTATTAGAAATGTTAGGGGTTATCATTGGATTTTAGAGGATTAGGAGTGAGGCATCAATGTCGATTAAGAGCATTATCCAGGAGATCAAGGGGGAGTTGGGGAGTATCTCCAGAAAAGGGTTTGATGTGAAGTTTAGGAATGTCATGGGATCAAGGTCACACCAGGTAGTTCGGGATAGCTCAGTTACAGTTGATGTGTTCAAGCAGAGTTGTTGGGCAAACATGCCACCCGAGCTTTTGAGGGATGTGTTGATGAGAATAGAGGCATCGGAGAGTAGTTGGCCTTCACGGAAGAATGTGGTTGCTTGTGCTGGTGTATGTAGGAATTGGAGAGAGATTATGAAGGAAATTGTGAAAACCCCAGAAATTTCCGGCAAGTTGACATTCCCGATCTCATTAAAGCAGGTAATTGATGTCATTCTATACTTTTTCTTTCCCGATCTTATTTAAAATTTGTTTTAATTGCTTTCATTTTCTTAAGCATTGAGTAATTTTGTTATACACAGCCTTTGAATCTTTAATTCTTTTTTTTTTTTTTTTACTTTTTCGATTTTGATTGAAGTATATTTAGTAGCATTTTCAAAAATATTAGCAGTCTCTTGTGCCTGTTGCACTCTCTTTATTTGTTTGGTGATTTCATAGGTAATTTTTGAATTTTGCTGATAAATGAGAAAAATGATGGGCACCATTATCCTTTCTGCTGGTTTAGCTGTTATCTGTTTTGGATACTAGGACTGCCTTAGCGCTTGTGATATAGTTTAGGAAGTTTAGGAATCTGAAGTTAGAAATATGTCAGGTACTGCATCAGTATCCTGCTGCATCTTAGTTTTCTTGTCAAGTTATTGCCTTGTAAAATTTGAACTCCAGTGATCAACTGAGAACCTGGGCGTCTCTTTCATAACGTCCCAATATTCCAACTATTTGTGCTCCTGAGATGAATTGCGAACTTCAGAGTTCTTTGGCAGCATAATTTCTTGGAAGGTACATATAAATTAATATGTAATAGACCATAATCTCTCTGTTTATACTTGGAAGTTGAAACAAATTTCTGTGAATCAGTAACTGAAAAGTTAGGGCACTTGATCGCAGTCTTTGGTTGTATTATTTTTGCAGCCTGGGCCAAGGGACTCCCTCCTTCAGTGCTATATAAAACGGAATCCTAGCAACCAAACATATTCTCTTTACCTTGGCTTGAATCAAGGTGAGCTGCATTTTTTTCATTAGATTCTTTTTGGGGGTGTGATGAGAGGGGTTGATGTCGTGAGCTTCACTATCATCTATAGTCACTCGTATTATTTGGTGCTGGTATCTGCTAACTGGATTTTGCTTGTATTTGGATTGAATTAAAAATACTGATGGATATATTATGTAGTTAGATTCATAGAAACTAGAAAATTAGTGCCTTAATTATTTGATAATTGGGGTGAGCACCTTGTTTCTCTCCAGGTTTCTTCCTTAGCTTTATGTGTTAAATGATTTGCTTTTTGTATTTTCTTGGCAGCTACAAATGATGACAGAAAGTTCCTTCTTGCTGCAAGGAAGTGCCACCGTCCTACCTGCACAGATTACATCATCTCATTGAATGGCGATGATGTGTCAAAAGGAAGTACCTATGTCGGAAAATTGAGGTATTGTCAGTTGGATTATGAATTGACTGATATAACTCATTTTTGGAAAACTAAACTTACCTTGATTTGTTTTAACAGATCAAACTTCTTGGGGACCAAATTCGCAATCTATGATGTGCAGCCTCCAAATGCCAGAGCCAAAGTTACTAAAAGTCACTCCACCAGGCTAATTAATGTGAATCAAGTTTCTCCTCGTGTCCCTGCTGGCAACTATCTTGTAGCCCACATCTCATACGAGTTGAATGCCCTGGGTTCTAGGTATTGTGTACATAGTGAAAGTTTCTCTCTCTCTCTCTCTCTCTCTCTGTTTCTGTGGGTGCTCATCATTCAGCATCTCACTTGTTTTTGTACGCTCACTGAAATTAACATATTCTGGAAAATAGAGGTCCGAGGAGAATGCAGTGTGTCATGGATGCCGTCCCAGCCTCTTCGATTGAGCCCGGAGGTTTTTCTCCCACACAGATTGAGTTCCAGCACAGTAATCTGGATACCTTCCCATCACTGTCGCTCTTTAGATCAAAATCAACCTACACAGAGAGTTTCCAGACCGGACCTCTGTCTGGCCAGAAAGATGGAATGCTGGTCTTGAGTAATAAGGCACCCAGGTGGCATGAACAAAGCCAGTGCTGGTGTCTGAACTTCAATGGACGGGTGACAGTTGCTTCAGTAAAAAATTTTCAGCTTGTTGCATCTCCGGAGAATGGAGTTGCCAGGCAGGAGCATGAGAATGTCATTCTCCAGTTTGGAAAAGTGGGGAAGGATGTATTCACCATGGATTATCAGTATCCAATCTCAGCTTTTCAGGCATTTGCCATATGCCTTAGTAGCTTCGACACTAGGATTGCTTGTGAGTGATTAGCTAACAGTTACAAATCTAAAATAACTCTTTGGACTTTTGACAAATTGAATGCCAATATATGCATAATTTTTATGAATGCCTTTCTTATTTTGTCCGTATTGAGACAAATAGTATGCCACATTTTAACTTTTCTGAACTGTTTAGTGATTTGT